>CAUYON010001537.1:2500-17836 GCA_963573935.1 Arctocebus calabarensis
TACTACTCAGCAATAGAAATAATTTATTCTTACTGATTTATGCAATAAATGAAAAAATTTCAAAATATATATATACTGAGTGTAAGAAACAACACAATAAAGACCTGTGTGAGTTTATTTATATAAAGTTCTAGAAAATGCAAACCAATCAGTGTGATGAAAAGTAGCAGATCAGTAGATGCTTGGGGGGGAGGACAGAGAGTGGCTGGAGGAAAGGATAACAAGTGGTCATCAGGAAAGTTTGGGAGATGATGGTTACGTTTATTATTTTTATTACAGTGATGGTTTCATAGGTGTGTACCTATGTTAAAATTCAAAAATTATACAATTTAGAAATATGTTATTTATTATAGATCAAGCATAACTCAAGAAACTATTAAAAATAATATAAAGAAGGAACATTGGAGATGGTGGCACAACACTGTAAATGTACTTAATGGCACTAAATAGTATACTCAAAAATGGCTAAAATGGTAACTTTTATGTTATATACATTTTGGCACAATTAAAAAAATTCCAAGAGAAAGTTTTAAAAGAAATCAAAATGCATTGCTATTATAGGTAATCTAACCTGAAATCTTATTTTAAATCTTTATTTAATGTCTCATTGTAGAAGCATTTAAAACATAAGAAAAATGGGAAAAGGATTTGGACAAATTCATAAAAGAAAATATACAGATGACCATTAAACATATGAAAGTACTCACCTTCATCATCAGGCAAATGCAAATTAAAACAAAAATGAGACAGATACTAGCAATGATAAACAAATGTTGCTGAAGATAAATGGAACTTGGAACTCTCACTTACTGTATTCCTGATCAGAAAGGCAAGTGGTACTGAAACTTTGTAGAACCATTAGACGCTGTCTACCAAAGCCAAACATATGCCTATCCTATTAAAGAACACTTTCACTGCTAGATATTCATATAAGAGATGATCACATATGTCCATTAAAAGACTTGTATAAGAAATGTTAATTTATTCTATTTATTCATACAATTCATTCATAATAGCCCCAAACTGTAACCAACCCAAATATCCATTAACAAGTAAATGTATAAACAAATTACAATATATGCATGTATTAGAATGCTATTCTTTCTCTATGGAGAAAGAATAAACCATTGATAAATGCAAAACTATGGATGAATCTCAATATTGTTACATTGAACAAAAGAACCTAGACAGAAAAAAAATACATATTCCACATTTCCATTCATAGAAAATTTAAGAACAATCAAAACTAATATTTTGTGTTAGAAATCAGAATGGTGGTTAAACATGGAGGTGGGGGCTTGGTGCCCATAGCACAGTAGTTACGGTGCCAGCCATGTACAATGAAGCTGGTGGGTTTGAACCTGGCCAAGGCCAGCTAAACAATAATGACAACTGCAACAAAAAATAGCCGGGAATTGTGGTGGGTGCCTGTAGTCCCAGCTACCCAGGAGGCTGAGGCAAGAGAATCACTTAAGCCCAGGAGTTTTAGGTTGCTGTGAGCTGTGACACCATAGTACTCTACTGAGGGTGACATAGTGAGACTGTCTCAAAAATAACAAAAACAAAAACACAAAGCAATAAACAAACAAAACACGGAGGTGGGGACTGGCTAGAAGGGGGTGGTAGCAGGTAGAAGGGGGTGGTAATAGGTTTTATTAAAATACATTTAATTATATTCTTTTCTGTAAATTCCAATATGTAAATTTTAACCCAATAAAAATAAAACTTGGTACAACTAATATTAAATTAACACTATAAAGTTTGCTTTTTGCAATGCACATTCATTAATAAAAAGTAAACCTATTATCAGCATTATTTAAAAAGTTTAAGCCCTTGAAAAAGGAATAAGGGACTGTCCCTCCTATGGAAGGATTGCTGGAAGCTTTATATCTATTATATTATATTTATGTATATCCTTCTTCCCTTTGTTGAGGAAAATCATCAATGATTAACCATCAATAAATTGATGGCATACATTACACAGAGTTATCCATGTGAGAAACAGCTCCATTGCAAATGATCACACATCAAGTCTAATTTAGAATCTCTACTCTTCTTCCTTTCAATTTGTGGCAGATATTTAAAATCACTGTTTCTACTCTGTGATATCTTTAATAATTATGACGTCTCTCCTTCAATGGCTTCTTAATTTGCCCTCTTGTTTAATCTCTGTCTGAGATGGTCTGGGAGATCTCTTTGAGTGCGCCTTAAACTTTTCCCAAATGCATTTTTGTATACTATGTAGCCTATATGTTAAGTTAAATTTTTCTAACATGCTCTTCAAATGTACTTAAAAAAACCCACCCCACTATTTTCAAGAGATGCTTTAATGGGAAGACAGACTTGTATACCGGCTATGTTCACACAGACATACACGTACCTTCATATCAATATATTGAACACCACAATGATCTTTTTCTCAGTTTTCTACAAAATGGTAAAAACTTTTGTCACCAACAGGTGTGAATTTATTTTCTTTTGTGAATTTATCTGTCCAAATCCTTTGCCCATTTTTCTTATATTATTTTTAAGATGCTACTACAATGAGACATTATACAAAGGATTTTAAAATAAGATTTCAGGTTAGATTACCTGTAACAGCAATGCATTTTGATTTTTTAAAATTCTCTCTTGCAATGATGTTTTTGTAAAATTGTGGCAAAATATACATAACATAAGAGTTACCATTTTAACCATTTTTGAGTATACTGTTTAGTACTACTACTGCTACATCTAGTAACCTGGTTTAAGCCCTGCTAGAACCATCTCCAACATCAGCATTTTAAACATACTAGAATTGTATGAGAAGCTTTTAAAAAGTACTAGTGTCTGCTTCCTACCACACACCAAATGAATTAGAACCTTGGGAGGCGGAAGTCAGGCAATTTTTAAGAATTCCTTTATAGGCTCGGCACCTGTGGCTCAATGGGCTAAGGCACCAGCCATGTACACCTGAGCTGGCGGGTTCGAATCCAGCCCGGGCCACCAAACAACTATGATGCTGCAACCAAAAAATGGCTGGGTGTTGTGGCGGGTGCCTGTAGTCCCAGCTACTTGGGAGGTGGAGGCAAGAGACTCTCTTGAGCCCAGGAATTGGAGGTTGCTGTGAGCTGTGATGCCACAGCACTCTATCCAGGGTGACAGCTTGAGGCTCTGTCTCAAAAAAAAAAAGAACTCCTTTATAAATATTTTTATTAAATGTTGTTAAAAGCCACACTTCTTTGCAATATTATTTTAGTATTCTCTCTAGGGGTTACAGTTTATATTCTTAACTTTATTTATTTATTTATTTATTTATTTATTTAGCTCTCTATCCAGGGTGACAGCTTGAGGCTCTGTCTCAAAAAAAAAAAAAAAAAAAAAAGAATTCCTTTATAAATATTTTTATTAAATGTTGTTAAAAGCCACACTTCTTTGCAATATTATTTTAGTGTTTTCTCTAGGGGTTACAGTTTATATTCTTAAATTTATTTATTTATTTATTTAGTCTCCCTCTGAGTCTCCCTCTGTTGCCCCTGACTTCAGTAGCTGACAGCAAACTCAAACTCCTGGACTCAAGCTATCTTTTTGCCTCAGCCTCCCAAGTAGCTGGGACTATAGGCATGTATCACCATGCCTCCCTAATTTTTCTATTTTTAGTAGAGAGGGGGTCTCTCTTGCTCAGGCTGGTCTCCAGCTCCTGAGCTCAAGCAATCTACCCACCTCAGCCTCCCAGAGTGCTATGATTACAGGAGTGCCTGTTTTATATTCTTAACTTTAAAAATTTTATTTAGAGTTAATATTGTATCACTTTATATAAAATCTAAAAGCCTTGTTATTGTAGTTACACTTCTCCCACTCCATACTTTGTTATAATTATCATATGCACTACATCTACATATACTATTAACATATATCCCACAGCACAATTTTTGCTTTAAATAGTCATTTTTGCATGGTTTTTGTCTTAAATAGTCATTTCTTTAAATTATTTATTTTAAAGAAATTAAGAGAAAAATAATTACTTATCTTTACCTACATATTGACCTTTTTTGGTGTTTTCACTTTTTCCTCAAGATTCAAGAGCAAGACCCTGTCTTTACTAAGAGCAAAAAAAAAATTAGATGGGTGTTAAGGTGTGAGCCTGTAGTCCCAGCTAGTTGGGAGGCTGAGGCAGGAGGATCACTTGAGCCCAGGAATTCAAGGTCGCAGTGAGCTACGATGATGTCACTGCACTTCAGCCCCAGCAACAGAGTGATCAAAAAGAAAAAAAAAAATCCCAACTTTCTACTGTCTCGTTTCATTTTCTTTAGGCCTGAAAAACTTCCTTTAGTATTTCTTATAATATAGGTTTGTTTCTTAGTTTTGTTTGTCCTTATTTCACTTTTATTCTGGAAAGACAGTTTTTGATAGACATAGAATTCTAGATTGACAGCTTTTTTCTTTTAGCACTTCAGTGCTATTGTTCTGTTTTGACAATTATTTCTGAGGAGCATGCTGTCACTTGTATGTATGGTTTACTACATTGGATCATGTCTTTTTGTACACATGTTTTTAAGATTTTTCTCTTCATCTTTGGTTTTCAGTAGTTTTGTTATGGCATTTCTAGATGGGGTTTTCTCTGTATTATCTTACTGGGGTTCATTGTGCTTCTTTGAATCTTTACATTTATATCTTATACAAGTTTGGGCAATTTTTCTCAATCATTTTTCTGCCTTATTCACTCTCCTATCCTTCTGGGAATCTAATTAAATATAGTTAGGGTTTTCAATATTTTCTCACAAATCACTAAGACTTTTTTTTTAAACTACATTGCCCTCTTTTTTTAATACTGGATAATTTCTGTTGCTCTATCTTCAAGTTCACTGACTGTTTTGTCATCAACAATCACTGCTATACCTTTCTACTGAAATTTTTATTTAGATATGGTATTTCTCAGTTCTAAAATTTCCATTTAGTTCTTTTTTATAGTTTCTACTTTTTGCAATCCATCCTGTTTATTTACTATAAACTTTATTTTTCTTTGCATTCTTGAGCACAGTTAAAATAGTTGCTTTCAATTTCCTGTCTGATAGTTAAACACCTGGGATAACAATAATGATAGCTATCAATTTTTATCTTTTTTTTTCCAGTATAGACCACAGTTTCCCATTTGTCTTCATGTCTAGTAACTTTTAAGACTATCTTTGATGTTGAAAATATGCTGTAGAGATTCCAGATTCTGTTTTGATCTGCTGAAGAGTATTCATATTTTTATCTTGGCAGGAGGATAACCTGGTTGAATTCAAACTTAAAACTTTTTTTTTTCCTGCACAGGCAGGCAGCAGCTAGACCTCTGATGATGTATTTTAGCCTTAGTTTGGCAGCCTGAGGTTTGCCCTGTGTATGTTTAGGTTAGGGCTTAGTCAGAAATTTTGGCAGTTTATATATAGAGTTTGGGACTTCCTTTCTGTGGGTTTTTCTGTTCTATAACATCTCTCCTGACTTTCTGCCATTTCTCCAAGTGTTGTCCTCTGATTCCTCAACAAGAAAGAGTGTAGATTTTTATTCAATTTTCATACTCCTTGAAGAATTGAGTAGGCCCTGCCTTAAAAGTGGAAAAACTCACCCAATGCTGTTCTCTTCCTCCCTTCTTCCAGAAGTTGATTCCTCTATAATTCCTGCCTCCTTGGTCACACTTCAGTTCCTCCAGATAGTTATTTTGTTTTTGTCCAGAGTTTGCAAGTGTTATCTACTGGAGGGTAGATACAATATGAGCTACTATGCCATTTCAAAAGGCATTGCTATTTTATAAAACTTTCTAGATGGTTGAGAAACACGGTATTAATCCTGACAATGTGAGAAGTATTTAGGTAGTCTTAGCCATTTTCATCCTTCTAAGTTAATCTAAGATAATGGTAGCCCGGGACTGACCACTGAGATAGCATATTACAGCTGGAGTCATTCATATAACTATTACAACTTGCACCTGGTGATTATCACTGGGCTCTCATATTTCCCCCCACACAGCCAATTCACCCCCTTGAACTAATCATTTAACCCCCTATATGGAATAGCCATTAAATCTTAAGCTCCACTCTGAACACTACAGGTAAATATAACACACTGGTATGTGAATGTAAACATATCTAAACATAGAAAAATATAATATATAATAAGATAAGATAATAATATATAAAAGATAAAAAACAGTACTCTATCGGGGCCTTTACCATGCATGGAGCTTGTAGGACTAGAAGTTGCTCTGGGTGAGTCAGTGAGAGAGCAGACATTACTGAACATAACTACAGACATTATAAACACTGTACACTTGGGCTATACTAAATTTATAAAAAAAAAACTTTTCTTCCTTAAATAATAAATTAACCTTAGCTTACTATAACTTTTTAATTTTTTTAACTTTTTGACTCTTTTGTAATAATACTTAGCTTTAAATATAAAGACAATGTATAGCTGTACAAAAATATTTTCTCTATATACTTGTTCTGTAATCTTTCTACTTTAAAAATTTTTAGGTTTTTTTCTTTATTTTACTTTTTAAACTTTTTTGTTAAAAACTAAGACAAATATTCATGTTAGCCTAGAACTACACAGGTCCAGGATCATTACTTTCATTGCCTTCCACCTCCACATCTTTTTTTTTTTTTTTTTTTGAGACAGAGTTTCACTTTGTTGCCTTCAGTGGAGTGCCGTGGTGTCACAGCTCACAGCAACCTCAAACTCTTGGGCTTTTGCCTCAGCCTCTTGAGTAGCAGGAACTGCAGGTGCCCTCCACAATGCTTGGCTACTTTTAGAGATGAGGTCTTGCTCTGGCTCAGGCTGGTCTTGAACTCGTGAGCTCAGGCAATCTACCCACCTCGGCCTCCCAGAGTGCTAGGATTACAGGTGTGAGCCATGACACTTTCACATCCTGTCCCACTGAAGGTCTTCAGGAGCAGTAATATGCATGGAGCTATCATCTCCTGTGATAACAATGTCTTCTTTTGGAATATTTCCTGAAGGACATGACTGAGGCTGTTTTTCCAGTTAACTTTATTTTTTATAAGTAGAAAGCATATACCCTAAAATAATGATAAAAAGTATAATATGGTAAATACATTAACCAGTAATAGTCATTAATTACCATCAAGTATTAATACTCTACATGATTGTATGTACAGTACAGCAGGTTTGCTTACACCAGGATCAACACAATAACGCGAGTAATGCATTAAGCTACACAGCATCACCACACTACAGGAATTTTTCATGTCATATGTGACCACCATCACATATGTGATCTGCCAATGACCAAAACGTCACTGTGCAGTGCATGACTGTACATATTCTTTCACTCTTCGAGAACATGCTAAGGCATTCTTGGGATGGCTTTCTTACCTCTTTTCTCCTCTCCAATTAGCACAGATGCTACCTATTTTTTTTTTTTTTTGAGATGGAGTTTTACTCAGTTGCCTAGGCAAGAGTACTGTGGCATCAGCAATCTCAAACACCTAGGCTAGATTCAAACGATTCTCTTGCCTTAGCCTCCCAAGTAGCTGAGACTATAGGCACCCACTCAAATGCCTGGCTAATTTTTTAATTTGTTTGTTTTTTTTAGTGGAGATAAGGTCTCACTGGTCTCAAACTCTTGAGTTCAAGCAATCCTCCTGCTTCAGCTTCCCCTAGTGCTAGGATTACAATTGTGAGCCACTCCATTCAGCCCAAGATGCTATCTATTTATTGAAGGAATCCATTTCTGATCATAGCGCCCTAGGATGCCCCTCCTACATTTTCCAATGATATATCTAGGCTTATACCTTTTCTAGCATGTAGCACAGGAACATTATGTTTTATTACCTATGTATCTTATTTGCTGTCCCCTTTAAACTATGAATTCCTTTAGAGCAGGATAGTCTCTGTTCTGGTTGTATTTTTATAACTTAGCACAGTGACATACACACAAATATTTGTGGAGCACATAAGGATTATAAGAAGTTACAAAGCAAAAAAATATTCTAATCTGAACTTAAGAGCAAAGATTTTGCTATATTATAAGTCATAGCGTGTTTTGAACAAAACCCTAATGAAAATCTAGCTATTTAAATTTTGACCTTCTTTTGCAAGAATATCAAATATGACTTTATCATTTTCCTGTGAGTAATTTTGCTTAAGTATAAATGTGCTCCAATAGCTAAAAATAAAATAAAATACCTAGGAATAATACTTAACTAAAAAAGTGAAAGATCTCTACAGAGAGAGCTATAAAACACTGATGAAAGAAATTATATATGACACAAACAGGAAAACATCCTTTGCTCATGGATGGGCAGAATCAACATTGTTAAAATGTCTATACTGCTCGAAGTGATTAACATATTCCATACAATCCCTATCAAAGTATGAACATCATATTTCACAGATCTAGAAAAAAGAATCCTAAGCTTCATTTGGAACAAAAAAAGAGCCTGAATAACCAAATCAATCTTAAGCAAAAAGAACAAATTTGGAGGCATCAAATAACCTGGATTCAAATTATACTACAAAACAATAGTAACCAAAACAGCAAGGTACCAGTGTAAATAAATGTGGAGACACAGGCCCACAGAACAGAATAGAGAACCCAGAAATAAAGCCACATAGCTACAATCAATTGATCTTTGATAATAATAATAATATACATTGTGGAAAGGAAGCCTTAATTAATAAATAGTACTGGAAAAATTGGATAGCTATGTGCAGAAGAATGAAACAGGACTCCTAACTCTCACTATATACAAAAATTAATTTAAGATGGATAAAAGACTTAAATGTGAGGTATGAAACCATAGGAGAAAACAAGAAAAACACTTCTAGACATTGGCCTAGGCAAAGAATTTATGACTAAGACACCATGACATTATAAAATTATAAAATTGAATAAACAACTTAGAATTAAATGAATAGAACTTAATTAAATTAAAAAGTTTCAGTACAAGATGGCCGACTAAAGCCAGCTTTCCACAGAGGCTCCCATCCAGAAGGGGAGTTAAAAGACAGAAGTTTTTAGCAAGAAAGCCAATGATGCAGATCTGAGCCAAGAGAGAAGGTTGAAGAACACACATCAACCCTGCTAAGACAAGATGTGACCCCAGTATACAAACAAAAGAACACTCCCAGTCTCTCTAGGCAACCAGAGGAAGCTGGGCATCTTCTACAGTAGCAGCTACTAACGGAACAGATCTGGGACGGAAACGCAGGCCCGTGAGTAAAGAGTATGCATGACGTGGTACTGGCTGGGGTGGGGTGGGGGAGGGCACCGAGGACTAGAATACGCATGTGCAGAGACAGCAGACTCTCAGGGTGGGGCTGACTCAGAGGACTGCTTCACTGAGTCTCAGGAACTACAGCTGAGATTGGGCAGTGGCACCGACAGGGCAGAGTTACTCAAACAGCGTCTGTATTCCCAGGACAGAAACAAATTCTGCGAAGTTGTTCTGTTCTGTCAGCAACATCAATCAGGCAGGGCTGGAACTGAGTGAAACATCCCAGCCCTCATTAAGCACCTGAGGCTGTCAGGCCTCACCTCCCTCTGCCGGATAGTGGCACAGAGTGGCGGCCTGGCTGAGGAGAAATAGATCTCCCTGTGACTCAGGCAGGCACAAAACCCCTGGCACATCTGCTCATTGGAGGGATCTGGGTCAAAGCCTTGTGGGGTTACCAGTGACTGGGTGTGACAGAGATGCAAGGTGGGGAAGGAGACATCAACCTTCCCAGACTATATTTATTTGCTGGGTGGGTCCTTCTGACCTCACGGAGCACCAGAGTGAGTCAGACTTGAGCTGCCAGCAGACCCTCACTATCTA
Organism: Arctocebus calabarensis; assembly: GCA_963573935.1. Taxonomy (NCBI): domain Eukaryota; kingdom Metazoa; phylum Chordata; class Mammalia; order Primates; family Lorisidae; genus Arctocebus; species Arctocebus calabarensis. The sequence goes on from CAUYON010001537.1 coordinate 12,301, forward strand.
GTCGTTGGAGACCTTTTGAACTCTCCCACTTGAGACTGGTGCTGACTGGGACAATTGATATGGACCCCTTGAACTGGGCCAATCACTTGAGGACTATCCAAAGTGGTACCCTGGGTGGGTGGATGTGAAAGATTTGATTTTCCTTTTCCAACTGTTGCCTGTGGGGGGCAGGGTGACTTAATTGCTGGTATTTCTCCACAGTTCAGACTTCAACCCAGAGTAACTGATTCACTAGGGTAAGACAGAGACCAGCTGAAAATAAGACAGAACCACTTAGCTCTACCACACCAAGAAGGTCCCCAGTTTCTCAGGGCGTGGCACTGTACAGGTCCTTGGCAAAGCTCTAGGGGAAAAGGTACAGACATCAGTCCCAGATTTTGGGCAAAAAACTGGCAAATCACTACTCCTGGAGCCTCCAACCCAACTTATCTCTATCTGCTCATCTAGCCAAACGGTGTAAAATAATAATGGGGCAGAATCAGTGGAAAAGCTCTGGTAACATGAATAACCAGAGTAGACCAACCCTCCCCCAAGGAACAATTTGGCAGACACAACTGAAGATCCCATTCAAAAACAGATGGCTGAGATGTCAGAAACTGAATTTAGAATTTGGATTGCTAATAAATCAATAAAATAGAGGAAAAATTGGAATTAGAAATTTAAGAAGCATTTCAAAAGTTGTCTCAAGAATTTAAGGAATTCAAAGACAAAAATCACCAAAGATTTTACACATTGAGACAAGAATTTGCAGCCTTCAAAGATCTGAGAAATACAGTAGAATCCCTCAGTAACAGAATGGAGCAAGCAGAAGAAAATATTTCTGACATTGAAAACAAAGCTTTCGAACGTTCCCAAACTCTCAAAGAGGAAGAGAAATGGAGAGCAAAAATGGATCATGCTCTCAGAGAGCTCTGGGATAATTCAAAGAGAAGCAATATTCGCCTGATAGGGATCCCTGAAGGTGATGAAGTGGCTTTGCAAGGCACAGAGGCTATTCTTCATGAGATCATGAAAGAGAACTTTCCAGACATGCCAAGAGATTCTGAAATTCAGATAGCAGACAGTTTCAGAACCTCAGCACGAATCAACCCAAATAAGACATCCCCCAGGCATATCATAATTAACTTCACTAAAGTTAAAATGAAGGAGAAAATTCTGAAAGCAGCCAGACGCAAGAAAACCATAACCTACAAGGAGGAAAATATTAGATTAACTGCAGATCTCTCTGCTGAAACCTTTCAAGCTAGAAGAGGGTGGTCATCAACTTTTAATCTCCTACAACAAAATAACTTTCAAACCAGGATCCTGTATCCAGCTAAACTGAGTTTCATTTATGATGGAGAAATTAAATACTTTAATGACAGTCACATGTTTAAGAAATTTGCCATAACTAAACCAGGTCTCCAGGATATCCTCAGACCTATCCTCCAAAATGACCAGCGTAATCCTCCACCACAAAAGTAAACACACTCAGAAACTTTTGATCAAATTCCAATTTACACAGTGGTGAAAGGATTAAAAATGTCCACTGGACTTTCTAACAACTCAATACCCAAAATTACACCAGGCTTATCAATGTTCTCAATTAATGTGAATGGCTTAAATTGTCCTCTAAAGAGGCACAGGTTGGCTGACTGGATACAAAAACTCAGGCCAGATATCTGTTGCATACAAGAATCTCAACATACCTTAAAAGATAAATATAGACTCAAGGTGAAGGGATGGTCATCTATATTCCAGGCAAATGGAAAGCAGAATAAAACAGGTGTTGCAATCTTATTCGTAGATACAAAGGCTTTAAATCAACCAAAGCAAGGAAGGATAAGGATGAACACTTCATATTTATTAAGGGGAACACTCAACATGATGAGATTTCAATTATTAAATATTATGTACCCAACCAGAATGCACCTCAATTTATAAGAGAAACTCTAACAGACATGAGCAACTTGATTTCCTCCAGCTTCATAGTAGTCGCAGATTTTAACACTCCTTTCACAGTGTTGGATAGCTCCTCCAATAAGAAGATAAGCAAAGCAATTTTAGATTTAAACTTAACCATTCAACATTTGGATTTAGCAGACATGTACAGAACATTTCATCCTAACAAAACTGAATACACACATTCTTCTCATCAGTCCAAGGTACATACTCCAAAATCAATCACACCTTAGGTCACAAATCTAACCTTGGCAAATTTAAAAGCATAGAAATTATTCCTTGCATCTTCTTGGACCATCATGGAATAAAAGTTGAACTCAGTAACAACAGAAATCTGCATACTCATACAAAAACATGGAAGCTAAATAACCTTACACTGAAGGATAGATGGGTCATAGATGAGATTAAGAAAGAAATTACCACATTTTTGGAACAAAACAACAATGAAGACATGAATTATCAGAACCTCTGGGATACTGCAAAGGCAGTCCTAAGAGGGAAATTTATAGCACTGCAAGCCTTCCTCAAGAGAACGGAAAGAGAGGAAGTTAACAACTTAATGGGACATCTCAAGTAACTGGAAAAGGAAGAACATTCCAATCCCAAACCCAGCAGGAGAAAAGAAATAACCAAAATTAGAGCAGATTTAAATGAAATTGAAAACAAAAGAATTATACAACAGATCAATAAATTAAAAAGTTGGTTTTTTGAAAAGGTCAATAAAATAAACCTTTAGCTAACCTAACCAGGAAAAAAAAAGAGTAAAATGAAAATCACAACAGACTCTTCAGAAATTCAAAAAATCCTTAATGAATATTACAAGAAAATTTATTCTCAGAAAAATGAAAATCTGAAGGAAATTGAACAATACTTGGAAGTACACCACCTTCCAAGACTTAGCCAGAATGAAGTGGAAATGTTGAACAGGCCTACATCATGTTCTGAAATAGCATTAACTATACAAAATCTCCCTAAAAAGAAAAGCCCAGGACCAGATGGCTTCACGTCAGAATTCTACCAAACCTTTAAAGAGGTACCCATATTACAGAACCTTTTCCAAAATATAGAAAAAGAAGGAATAGTACCCAATACATTCTATGAAGCAAACATCACCTTGATCCCTAAACCAGGAAAAGACCTAACAAAAAAAGAAAATTATAGACCAATATCACTAATGAATATTAATGCAAAAATATTCAACAAGATCCTAACAAACAGAATCCAGCAACACGTCAAACAAATTATACACCATGACCAAGTGGGTTTTATCCCAGGGTCTCAAGGCTGGTTCAATATACGTAAATCTATAAATATAATCCAGCACATGAACAAATTAAAAAACAAAGACCATATGATTCTCTCAATTGATGCAGAAAAGCTTTTGATAATATCCAGCATCCCTTCATGATCAGAACACTTAAGAAAATTGGTATAGAAGGGACATTTAATAAACTGATAGAGGCCATCTACTGCAAACCCACAGCCAATATTGTACTGAATGAGGTTAAATTGAAATCATTTCCACTCAGATCAGAAACCAGACAAGGTTGCCCATTGTCTCCACTCCTCTTTAACATTGTAATGGAAGTTTTAGCCATTGCAATTAGGGAAGAAAAGGTGATCAAGGGTATCCATATAGGGTCAGAAGAGCTCAAACTTTCACTCTTCACAGATGATATGATTGTATACCTGCAAAACACGAGGGATTCTACTACAAAACTCTTAGAAGTGATCAAGGAATACAGCAGTGTCTCAGGTTACAAAATCAATACTCATAAATCTGTAGTCTTTATATATACCAGCAATAGCCAAGCTGAAAAAACAGTCAATGACTCTATTCCATTCACAATAGTGCCAAAGTAGATGAAATATTTGGGCGTTTACCTAACAAGAGGACGTGAAAGATCTCTATAAAGAGAATTAAGAAACTTTAAAAAAAGAAACAGCTGAAAATGTTAACAAATGGAAAAACATACCATGCTCATGAATGGGGAGAATCAACATTGTTAACATGTCCATAGTACCCAAAGCAATATACAATTTTAATGCAATCCCTATTAAAACTCCATTGTCATACTTTAAAGATCTTGAAAAAATAATACATCATTTTATATGGAACCAGAAAAAAACTCAAATAGCCAAGACATTACTCAGAAATAAAAACAAAGTGCTTGGCTCCTGTGGCTCAACGGGCTAAGGTGCCAGCCACGCACCTGAGCTATCGGGTTCAAATCCAGCCTGGCCCACCAAACAACAACGACAGTTGCAACCAAAAATTGGCCAGGCATTGGGGTGGGCACCTGTAGTCCCAGCTTCTTGGGAGGTGGAGGCAAGAAACTCGCTTGAGCCCAGGAATTGGAGGTTGCCGTGAGCTATGATGCTACAGCACTCTATCCAGGGTGACAGCTTGAGGCTCTGTCTCCAAAAAAAAAAAAAAAAAAAGAAAGAAAAACAAAGCAGGAGGAATTATGCTACTGGACCTCAGAGCATACTACAAATCCACAGTAATCAAAACAGCTTGGTACTGGCACAAAAATAGAGAGCTAGCTGTATGGAACAGAATAGAGAACCAAGAAATGAACCCAGCTACCTACTGTTATTTGTTTTTTTTTTGTTGTTTGTTTTTGAGACAGAGCCTTCAGCTGTCACCCTGGATAGAGTGCTGTGGCATCACAGCTCACAGCAACCTCCAATTCCTGGGCTCAAGCGAGTCTCTTACCTCAGCCTCCCAAGTAGCTGGGACTACAGGTGCCCACCACAACACCTGGCCATTTTTTGGTTGCAGCCATCATTGTTGTTTGGCGGGTCTGGGCTGGATTCGAACCCGCCAGCTCAGGTGTACGTGGCTGGTGCCTTAGCCCGTTGAGCCACAGGCACCGAGCCTACCTACCGTTATTTGATCTTTGAGAAGCCGATTAAAAACATTCAGTGGGGAAAAGATTCCCTATTTAATAAATGGTGCTGTGTGAACTGGCAGGCAACCTATAGAAGACTGAAACTAGACCCACACCTTTTACCATTAACTAAGATAGACTCTCACTGGATTAAAGATTTAAACTTAAGACATGAACCTATAAAAATACAAGAAGAAAGTACAGGGAAAACTCTTGAAGAAATCTGTCTGGGCAAATATTTTATGAGGTGGACTACCCAGGCAATTGAAGCAACATCAAAAATACACTACTGGGACCTTATGAAACTGAAAAGCTTCTGCACAGCCAAGAACACAGTAAGTAAAGAAAGCAGACAGCCCTCAGATTGGGAGAAGATATTTGCAGGTTATGCCTCTAACAAAGGTTTAATAACCAGAATTCACAGAGAACTCAAATGTATTAGCAAGAAAAGAACAAGTGATCCCATCTCAGGGTGGGCAAGGGACCTGAAGAGAAACTTCTCTGAAGAAGACAGGTGCATGGCCTATAGACACATGAAAAAATATTCATCATCCTTAATCATCAGAGAAATGCAAATCAAAACTACTTTGAGATATCATCTAACCCCAGTAAGATTAGCCCACATCACAAAATCCCAAAACTAGAGATGTTGGTGTGGATGTGGAGAAAAGGGAACATTACTACATTGCTGGTGGGAATGC
>CAUYON010001545.1:0-11451 GCA_963573935.1 Arctocebus calabarensis
AAAGGATGCAATTAAATGATCCATATACTCCATCACTGATGTAATACATAAAGGTTTGTTCACTGGATTCATCTTCATCATCAGAGCCTATCTGTTCCTTTAATACAATTTTTTTGGCAATGATATTAACTGCAAGTGTGAAGGCTGATGCAACATAATATCTGCCAGGCTCAGCCGTGATTCTCACTCCAGAGTCTGATGGAAAGTACTTGTCCAATGCTGGGTTGATTACACCAGTGATCTCTTCAAATCTAAGCTTCACATCCTCAGATTCAGGAAAGCCACCACCAACACCAAGGAGGTACATGCTGAAACCAACCTCACCTCCCATGTCAAAGACAGAGAGGGACATCAGAGATTGCCCTCATGAAGGATCAGTACAGCCACTTACTACGTGAAGGTCTCAGGATCAGTACAGCCACTTATTACTTACACCAATATTTAGCTCTTTTGCCCATTCCAAAAGAAGTCTTCTGGTTTTGATGGTGGCACCAAATTTAACACTGAGTCAACAGACTGCTTTGGAATCATCAGTGGCAATCCTTAAAACCAACTTGGCCTTTGGATGTGCTCTGGCAACTTTCATCAACTCGACTTCACTGTCAAAAGTCATCATCTGGACTCCATTAGTGGCAGCGTACTTAATCCTTGTTTATAAGGATTTGCATAGCTAATCCTCTCTGGAGGCACCCCGAGACTTTGCACCAATTGTATTTCAGTCTTGCTAGCACAGTCAAATCCTATCTCAATGCCAGCGAGGGTCTTCACAATGGCTCTACTGTCATTACATTTGACTGCATAAAAGGGAGTGAAACGATGAAGAGCTTTTAGCCATCTTTGGTGTTTCTTTAGAACATCTCTGCGGTCTGCTACATAGAAGGCATCCTTATCATCAGACAAGGAAACTTCATTGATTTTTTAGTACAGAATGTCCTTGGCAGTAAAACCTTCATCAAGCAAGTGGCAGTCAAACTCTTCATTACTAATGTTGTTCATGGTTTCTTGCTATTTCTTTGAAAAGCTAAAAGACGGAATTTAAAGAACTACTTCCAGCTTCTCACAAAGGCAATTCTCCAGGAATTCTGAATCCCACTGCGTGTGTCCTCCAAACAACAGTGGAAACGTTCTTAGAGCATCCGGGGTGCCGCAGGCCAGCTCCATGGAGAAGTCGGAAAGCCGGAGCTGCAAGAGCACTCAGCCGCCCCCTGCATCGCCTGGTTTCCGCCTGTAGGAGAGGCCGCCCGAGGCGGTGCCAAGGCCCAGGTGCGACTTCAGGGACTGACCTCCACATTTTCAATGTCAATAGAAAATGGGTTATGGAAAAGCTGTATGTTCTGTTCATGGAGACGAAGCTCTTTAAATCTAAACTGGAACTCCTTTTGCAACTTTTCCAGTGAATCCACACATTTTGTTTGGGAATGCAACCAATGGTTTTTCCACTAACAGATTTTGCAGCCCAGGATGAGTTCCCTGCTAAACAGGACAGGCAGCGGAGGCAAAAACACCCGGTAGGCTGGATAAACCGTCCTCGGAAGGCCGCAGATTGAGGACCCCTGCACTAAGCTATAGCATTTGGTTGTAGTAGATGTATAGTCAGTAATAGTAAGGGTGAGCTTTGGCCCATAAAATGTTCCTGAGCACTTTAATATAGTTATGCTTCTTCTTATTCTTTTTTTTTTTTTTTGAGACAGAGCCTCAAGCTGTCACTCTGGATAGAGTGCTGTGACATCACAGCTCACAGTAACCTCCAATTCCTGGGCTCAAGCGAGTCTCTTGCCTCTGCCTCCCAAGTTGCTGGGACTACAGGCGCCTGCCACAACGCCCGGCCAATTTTCGATTGCAGCTGTCTTTGTTGTTTGGCGGGCCTGGGCTGGATTTGAACCCACCAGCTCAGGCGTACGTGACTGGCGCCTTAGCCCGTTGAGTCACAGCCATTTCTTCTTATTCTTTTCCTTTTCCTTTCCTCTTTTTCCTCTTCCTCAAGACAAAGTCTCACTCTGTTGCCCAGGCTAGAGTGCTGTGGTGTCAACCTAGCTCACTGCAACCTCAAACTCCTGGCTGGAATGTTCCTCCTGCCTCAGCCTCCCAAGCAGCTTGGATTACAGGTGCCTGCCATGATGCCCCACTAATTTTTCTATTTTTTAGCAGAGATGGGGTCTTGCTCTTGTTTAGGCTGGTCTCAAACTCCTGAACTCAAGTGATTCTCCTACCTTGGCCTTCCAGAGTGCTAGGATTATAGGTGTAAGCCACTGTACCTGGCCGAGCTATGTTTCTTAATTATAAGGAAAGTATAATATATTGAATAATTCCATTACTTATATTCATCAATTATTAATATTTTAGTACTTCTGTTTTGCTTTCCATTTACTTATGTGTGTGTGTGTGTGTGTGTGTGTATATATATATATATATATATATATACATACACACACATCCTTTTCTTGAATCCTTTATTGGACCATTTGAAAGGAAGTTGCAGACATTGTGATAGTTCATCCATGAATACTTCAGTATGTACTGCTTAAGTATATAAAGACAATCTTATAATTGCTATACTGTTCAGGACTAAGAAAATTAACATTAACTCAATTTTGTCAGCAAACAGTCTCATTTAAAAATTTTCCCAGTTAAACTCAATGTGTTTATTTAGGCATTTTTGTTAACCCAAGATCTAATCAAGGTTTACTAATTGTGTGATTATAATGTTTAGTGACTTTTAATCTAGAAAGAGTCTCCTTCTTTTGTTTATGACATTGAGTCAGTTTTGAAGATCTAAGTTGGTTGCCTTGTAAAATGTCTCCTTTTTGGAGGGTTTGTCTGTTTATTTTCTCATGGTTCAGTTCAGGTTAAACATTCTTGGCAAGCATACTCGCTAGGTAAGTGTATTTCTTATCTTTATCAATTAGGAGGCGCGCACCAGGCTGTCCTATTACTGATGTGAAGTTTGATCACTTGGTAAGGATGTTTTCATGCCTAATTTCCCCATTGTAAAGGTGTTAATATTTTAATATTTTAAAACCAATAATCTTTTACCTAGGAGTTTAAGTATCCATTGATGATTCTTACATTGGTAGTTGAAAATGGTGTTTTTTCTAATTCTATCATTACCTCAATATTTTTTAGTTGCTCTATTGATCTGCGTGGGCTGTCTTAAAAGAATATCATAGACTAGGTGGCTAAAACAGAAACAGAAGTTTATTTTCTTATAGTTCTGGAGGCTAGAAGGCCTTTGGTTGAGGGTTGGTGGTGAAACCTTTCTTCCTGGCTTATAGTCAGTAGCCATTTTCTTACTTTTTATTCAGAGGAACCCTTCTCTGTGAGTATGCATGGGGAGAAAAATGGGGGCAGTGGACTTTGGTGTCTTTTTACAGGGATACCAGTCCTATTGGATTAGGACCCAATCCTAATGACCTCATTTAGCCTTAATTACGTTCTGAAAGATACTTTTTCCAAATATAGTCACTTTGGGTGTTATGGCTTCACCATAGGAATTTTGCATGGGACATTATTCAGTACATAGCAGTTAGTATACTCCTATAAAGCAGAACTTTCCTTTTTTATTTTTTTCTTGCCTTCTCTTCCTCCTCTTTTTTCTTCTTCTCCCTTCTTCTGAGTATAGGTATGGACTTATGCATTTTTTAAATTTAATATGTTGTAACCTATCTCTGTTAGTATTTATTTTGATGATCAAATTGTCCAAGATATGGCCAGTGGGAGCTCCTTCAAGCCAGCCCCAATGTGCCATTTGGACATGACTCTATTATTGTTTAAGTACTTCCTGGCTTTTTAAAACAAAACGACACTCTAAATTACCTTGTATTTTCCCTAATCTAACTATTTTTGGAATCAGCTATTTCTCTGAGGAGCCCTTGTTCCCTTTAGTGGGAAGTGGTATTTAGAAACACAATTAATTCATGTGCTTGTTATTACCAGCTGCGATTTACCTTCTGAATCAGTTATCTTTAATTAAGTTCTCCATATTATACCTATAAAACTTGTACCAGTGAAGCTTTTATTGAATTTAGAGATTGACTCTTTAAGAGTACAATGAGGTGTTTGTAAGCATTTGGAAAGCCTTTGAGTGGCTTGGAACATAGCATGCACTCAGTAAATATTGATGAATGAATGAATGACCTTGAATCATGGCATTTGTTTGCTCTGCTGGCAGGGTCTTCTAACTCCAGTGAATTTTTTCAGGCTGTAGTGAGAGAAGGAGATTGAGATCAGTCCTTATATTTTATCTACATTTTCAACTTACAGTGTTCTCTCTTGCTATTGAGAAAAACCCAGAGTCCCATCTCCTGACTCTCTATAATCTCTTATGACTGTTTTCTCAGGAAGTGATTCTGTGAAGCCTCCAACTCCTCCTCTATTTCTCAGTGTATCCCCCCTCAGATTTCTGGGGGGATGAGATAACTTGTCTTGAAATGAATACTTGAAAAGAAAATTTCTATCTAGTTTTACAAAAGAGCTTGCTAAGGAATTTTTTTTTTTTTAACAGATGAAGAGAATCCAGTTAAAATGAAGCCAGAAATACAGATTTCAGAGCTCTTGAGAATCTCGTACGTTTAATATCTATTCCAAGGAACAGGGATTCAGTCACAGCCGCTCTTTGAGGATCTATTTACTGTCAAAGGGTAATTGGATTTTGATATAGCAGTTCATTTTAATGGGGGTGGGGATGGGAAGGTGATTACAAAGTAACAAACAAAATGTAAGTGATGGGACCTTTGATTTGTTTTTCTTTTCTTGTTCCTGGATCTTTACAGATACTGGGAGTAAGCCCCTTATCCCCCACAGTGGTCTTAGAAAATGAGGCATACACTTCAGCTACTTCTGCTGTGAATAATCCATTGAAGCAAACAGTATTATACTAGATTCATCAGTGTTCACACAAAGGTCATATCCTTACATATCTCTTTGAATTTGTGGGACGCATATGGTGTACCACTCTATAGAAGAAATATTTTCATTTTAGAATTCAACTTTTATAACCTTTGGCAACATGTAGTATCAATGGCTCTTTGTTGTTCAAAAAAAAAGTAAAACTGTAAGCTATTCCCAAGGATATGCAGGGCGTTGCTATAGCAACAGAATCTGCCTCCCAGCACCACAAGAGAAGCTATGAATAAAAGATGGTGTTCTAAGGACAACAGAATAGAAGAGGTTGTTTCGATCCTTCTAATACCTGAAATTTGCTGTTATTTTGTTAAATGCAAAATAAAAATCTTGGGGAAAGGCCCAGTTCACTAAAAGGATAAATTTCTATATTGTACTTGAGATGTGAGGAAAAATACATGCTTTCTGAATAGTGTCAGTCTGTCGTAGTAAGACCAGAATAAGGGCCAAAATATTTGATTTATATATTTTTCTGTTTAGTTTTATACTTCAGATGAAGAAACTCAAAGACAAATGTGGTAATTTAACATGCAAAAAATGGAACTATTTAAAATTCTCATCCAAAATAGTCTTCTGATTCTATATTTAAACCTAAGCACACTTTACATAAAAGGTAGGACAAAAAAAATTGCTCTAATTTCAGCTTGCACTGTCTATTCTAAATCCAGTTATTTCATGTGTACCCACTTTGTCTCTGAATTTTTATTCTTATGAGTTCACTATAGCTCCCTAGCTCCCTAACTATCTGTCAACCTACCTGTATTTTATGATGCTGAATATTTCAGGACCCAAATCTGAAGGTGATAACTGAAGGTTTCAGTTAATTCAGAAATGAATGAGTGCTGAAGCTCTCTCCTTTCCCCTGCTCCACATGTATTTTCTTCCCACATGTAGCTTTGTACTATGTTTAGTTTTTAAAAAATATATTTTTGTTGTGTAAGGCTATTGGTGAACTGTTATTCAGATAAGAGGTGAAGAACTCACTCCTTCATAAGTATATGTTTTCTTTTTCTTTCTTTTTTTTTTTTAGATAGTCTCATTATGTCACCCTCAGTAGAGTATGGTGGCACCACAGCTCACAGCAACCTCAAACTCTTGGGCTTAAGCGATTCTCTTGCCTTACCTCCCAAGTAGCTGGGACTACAAGTGCCCACCACAACACCCAGCTATTTTTTTTTTTTTTTTATTATTGCAGTTGTTATTGCTGTGGCCTAGATTGGATTCGAACCTACCAGCCTGGGTGGATGTAGCCGGCACCCTACCCACTGAGCTATGGGTGCCACCCAAGTATATATTTTCAAAATATTTAGAGCCAAATAAAGTTACTGTTCCCTAGCAGAGCAAAGGAGCAAAGGGAGTACTATGGACTGAATTATGTCCTTTCAAAATTCATATGTTGTAGGCCTGAACCCAGTAGGATTGTGCTTGGACTTATGGCCTTTATGGAAGTAATTGAAGTTAAATTACGTCATAAGGGTAGGGTAGCAATCTGATAGGATTAGTATCCTCATAAGAGGAAGAGAGATCAGAGTTTACTTTCTCTCCACTTGCATCCATGGAGGATAGGCCATGTGAGGACACATGGAGAGGATAGCTGTTTACAAGCTGTCACTAGAAACTGACTATGTACACACCTGCTTTTGGACTTGAGTCTTCAGAATTGTGAGAAAATTAATTTCTGTTATTTATGCAACACAGTTTATGATATTTTGTTATGGCAACCCAAGCTTACTAATACACATATAGGGATTAAAAATTTGGTGTAATTATTTTCTTAATTTTCCTCCAAAGTCAAGATGTAGCTCTGTTTGTAGGGAGAAAAGGCAGGCACATAAATTTCTCAGTTCTTTTAGGACCAGAGTTTGGTATTGTCACTTTGGCATCATTACACAATTGGTAATCTAAAGGTTACTTATACAGTTACCAAATGTATGTATAAAAACATTATTTTGGCTATGATACATAAAAATATGACTTTTTGTTTTAGTTGGAAGATTTTCTCACTGAATTCATGGGTAAATACAATTGTAAGGAGTTTAACAAAAAGTTGGCATTTTTGTTTTTGAGCTTTATTTTAATTTATATGTGGGTAGACATTTGGGAAAGATATTCTTTTTTTTTTTTTAAAGATATTCTAATAGACTGTATTAATACTAATCTCATGAGAATAAATTCTGGATAACCACTGTCCAAATTTCAGAGACTTCCCTTATTTTTGGTAACTGTTTTATTCTGTTTGGATCCTCTACAATTTAAAGTACCCAGGGATTTTTTTGATTAGTGAGAAATTTATTTAATAAAGCTGGTTAAATGACTTGGCTATTTCTCTGACTCTTAAAACTAGACACACCAAAATGTTAATAATAGGGAACCAGTAAGAACATGGGAAATTTTTTTTCTTACTTTTCAACTAATTTTCTATATTTTACATAATAAGCACTCATTCCTTTTCATAATGGAAAAATAATAAAGTTAAAATATACTAGATAAGAAGGGTACAGGTGAAACTTCCTAAATGTAGAATATAAATGTCTGCTCACAATAATGAAGAAAATGCCATGAAAGCTATGTCAACCAATTTGATGAAAATATTTCAAATTGTATATAAAACCAGCACATTGTACCTCATGATTGCATTTATGTATGCAACCATGATTTAATTAAAAAAAATTAAAAAATATTAGATATTAGAAGAACTTATAAAAATGCCTTCTCTTTAGAAGAATTTGAGATGGTTTACAATAAAAGACATTTATACCATAAAGCTAGATAGCTAGTAATTAGAAATTTAAAAGTATGAAAAGAAGAAGAAAGTAAATAATGATGAGGTTTAATATAGTTATGGTAACAAACATTAAATTTAGCTCTTAGCTTCCTTTTTTTTTTTTTTTTCTGAGACAGAGCCTCAAGCTGTCGCCCTGGGTAGAGTGCTGTGGCATCACAGCTCACAGCAACCTCCAATTCCTGGGCTCAAGCGAGTCTCCTCCCTCCGCCTCCCAAGTAGCTGGGACTACAGGCGCCCACCACAACGCCCGGCCATTTTTTTGGTTGCAGCCATCATTGTTGTTTGGCGGGCCGGGGCTAGATTCGAACCCGCCAGCTCAGGTGTACGTGGCTGGTGCCTTAGCCCGTTGAGCCACAGGCGCCAAGCCACTCTTAGCTTCCTAAAAGCCAGTAAGAATGAATAGTGGATTAGAGAATTCTCATTATGTGATCAAAAGAAAGTACACCAGTGTTTTGTGGAAGCATATTTCTTCCTTGATAAACTACTAAAAGGAATTTATGATAGTTTGTTCTTACTTGTGTAAAACATAAAAAGGGTATTTTTGTATGCTTAGAAATATAGAGAAAATGTCTGAAACCCAGGAAACTACTGATGATAATATAAAGTCATCAGTCAATTTTGCTGGTTAGCACAACTCTCCCTCTCTTTTAATGACAATGCCTTCTTCCCCTTCCCCAGGGGAATCATTTTCCTATTTCAGTCATGAATTGCTGGGCAATGACAGCCACAGTATTCTTTTAACCTAAGCCAAGCCAATTAGAGCATGTCCCTGGAAATTTTCTAAGGGGGAAAAATCCCTTTTCCTGTTGGTCGACAGTGATGCAGGGATATGATCTCTCATTGCTAGAAGCCCTGTTTTCTTCCACCTGAGAAAAGTAAGACAATTATTCCAACAGAATGCAGAAGTAGAGGCAAGAAGTTCACACCTCAGGTTCCATCCTCTGCTAACCTTGAGACTGCCCTGGTTTCTACACTGGGTGCTTTGATTTCTTGCCCTCCTCTACTGCCTTCCAATTCCTGTCTTGAGTTTAACTCACTGTAAGATGCAGGTCTGGCATTTGCAATAGAAAGAATCCTTTCTTCTTCTACTACTACTACTACTACTACTACTACTACTACTACTACTACTAGTTCTGTGGATTAGAATTGTGTGGGCAAGAAAGAGGGACAGATATGAGAGCTTTTACATTTTTTTAATAACAAGCATATATAACTTTATAATAAAAATGCCAACATAAATAACAAGAACAATTTACCATGGGTGAATTTTTATAAAGGAGACTGAACAATATTGAGGTCAATATCTCCAGAAAAGAGTTTAAAGCAAATGTGCCAGAGGTTTTTCATGAGTCTCTCTTTTACGTCGGGCTTTGCTAAAATCTGAGAATAACACTTAAGTGATGCTCAGTGAAGAAACTAAGCTAATGTAGTACTTTACATTTATACTAGGGTACACTGTGGGATACTTAAAGGAGTGGACAGAGAACCAATTTCAGGGCTGTCGGACTTTCAACGTAATGTCCTTTGGCCAGAATTGGAGAACAGACGATTCCAGATGAATTTTTCTGGTGAGAAGTAAGTTTGAAGTATATTGTTAAAGTATAGCGCTATGCTTTATATTAAAGATGAGCTGATGGCAGGGGTGACATTATTTTATTAAAGAATATATGCTTGATTATGCTCTTACCTGAATGAAGGGTCACTTCACTTGCAAGTAGGGATGAGTCACTGAGGTCCCTACAGGTGGAGCCAAATTTTTCTTCAAGAGGTAATTTCAGCTCTGTTCAAGTCCTTGGAAGTATTTTTCTGAGACTGTAGGGTAACTTAAGACAGATACAACATATAATTGGGTGAATAGATTTGAGACTTATACTTTCTGAGTGTAACTCTCTGACCCCTATAACCTTGGCAATTTCCCAATACAGCCATGGATCCACAGATCCAATTCCTCTTTGGACATATCTATTTGGCAGTATTTCAAAGTCAACATATCTTAAACTGAACTCATTGTGAATACATGAAAACATGTCTGTATTTTTTTTTATCCCCTCTCTGAAAATGAAATTTAAAATAAAAAATATCTGGTAGGATATCTACCTATCTGGTCACCCAACCCAGTAATCTGGGAAGCATCCTAGATTTCTTCCTTTCCTCACTCCCAATATACAATTGCTTCCTTGCTTAAATATTTAGACATTTTGTCTTTTCCATCTCCACAATCTCTTTTTGGTTCTGCCTTGATTATTTCTTCTGGGATAAATTGATTAATTCATTCAGTAAATATTTATTAAGCACTTATTATGTGTGAAGTACCATGCCAGGCTGTGAGTATTCAGTGGTGAGCAAAGCCAACAGGACTTGTCCTCATGAAGCTTATAAACTGGGGAGTTATGCTATACATCTCTCAGCTGGTCCCTGCATCTAGAATACACATGCTCTATCCATCCTTCTTGGTACTGCATGAGCTCTTTCTGAAATAAAAATCAAACATGCAATTCTGATTTAAATTTATTGCTTTCAGTAGCCTGTCACAGAGGTCAGTCATGGCCTGCCTTCAGTCTCTTCAGTCTCATTTCTTTACTAGAGTAGCATAAAAAGTGATTAAAAAATGAACATTCCCCCAAAGCCACTGCTGAAAATTAGTGTCTTACAACAACAATGTCTTATTGTTTTAGGGTCATTGGACAATATAGAGGTCAATGTCTCCAGAGAAGACCTTAAAGCAAATGTGCCAGGGCTTTTTTTCTTGAGTCTCTTTCTTACGTTGGACTTTGCTAAAATCCAAGAATAACACTCAAGTGGTACTCAGTGAAGAAACTAAGCTAATGTGGCACTTTTCCATTTATACCAGAATAGATTGCCAGAGCTTATAGTAGGGTAAAATCACTAGGTAGTCTGTATTTATAAAAGGCTATTAAAAAAATTTCCTTCCCTCTCTGTTTTAAAACTTTATATTTAGTTCCCTCACTCAGAAAATAATTGATTCAGATACTTGATCTAAAATTTCCTTTGCCCTTTGTAATGTACTCTCTCTTTTTTTTTTTTTTGTAGAGACAGAGTCTCACTTTATCGCACTGGGTAGAGTGCCGTGGCGTCACACTGCTCACAGTAACCTCCAGCTCTTGGGCTTAAGCGATTCTCTTGCCTCAGCCTCCCTAGTAGCTGGGACTACAGGCGCCCGCCACAGCGCCTGGCTACTTTTTTGCTTTTTGCAGTTCGGCCAAGGCCGGGCTTGAACCCGCCACCTTCGGTATATGGGGCCGGTGCCCTGCTCGCTGAGCCACAGGAGCCGCCCTGTAATGTACTCTCTTAAAAAGGAGAGAAGATTTACAGATAAATTACTAGGACTTATAAGAGATTTTGTTAATGTTACTAGATATAAGTCTCATATACCAAAGAAAAGAGTAGAAAATATATAAAACAATGTCATTCACAATAGCAAAATGTTTAAGCTGTTGAGAATGTATTTGGAAAAAGATGTGCAAGACCTTAAATGAATTAACTATAACTTTACTAAATTATCTAAGTAAGTGGAGATATGTAATAAGTTTATAAATCAGAAGATGCAATGTTGATGTCATTTCTCTCCGAATTAATCTATCAAGTTGATTTATATTAATAAAAACTCAAGTTTTTTTTTTTAATAATTTTATTGAATCATAATTATGTACATTGGTGCAATCACAGGGCACGATTCATATACATTCAGAAATATTTTGATCATACTGTTACAGATATCCTTCATGGCATTTCCTTGATCACTATAT
>CAUYON010001547.1:0-26501 GCA_963573935.1 Arctocebus calabarensis
CCCAGCTACTAGGGAGGCTGAGGCAAGAGAATCGCTTAAGCCCAAGAGCTGGAGGTTGCTGTGAGCAGTGTGATGCCACGGCACTCTACCCAGGGCGATAAAGTGAGACTCTGTCTCTACAAAAAAAGAAAAAAAAAAAAAGAATTATATCTGTCCAGCTTCAAAATACACATTTAATAAAAATAACACAAAAAGACTATAAACTCTGGAGTAAAACTTTTATATAATTCTAAACATTTAGAAGATAAAATTAGATTTTAAAAGCCAGATTAGTTACACACAACAGATACAAATCACAAGTAGTAGACTATAATAACCCACGGGATGGGAGAAAATACTTAAAAAATCATGTATCTGGTGAGGATCTAGTATCCAGAGCTCTTTCAATTCAACAAAGACAAATAACCCAAGTAAAAAACAGGAAAAGGCTGGAATAGATACTTCTCTGAAGAGGATACATACAAATCACTAAGCAGCTCAAGTTCACTAGGTGTTAAGAAAATGCAAATCAAAACCACAATGAGATACCATCTCACACTCCCTAGATGGTTATAATTAAAACAACTTACGTTTTGGCAAGGATATGAAAAGATTTGCTAGTGGGAATATAAAACGATTCTGCCAGTTTCTTTGGCAATTCCTCAACAAGTTCAACATATATTACCCTATGACTCAGCAATTCTACCTGTAGTTATACCCCAAAAGAACTTAAGAGGCTCAAGATGATACTAGTTCATGAACATCCCTAGCAGCATTATTCACAAAAGTTCCAATGAGGAAAAAACCCAAATGTCATCAACTGATGAGTTGTAAAAAAAATTCTCTTATCCTATAATAGAATATTATTCAGCCATAAAAAGGAGGAAAGTCCTTACACAGGCTACATCGATTAATGAATCCAGAAAACATTTGGATAAGTGAAAGAAGCCAGATACAAATTATTTGAATCTATTTATATGAATTTATAAGCAAGACCTTATAAAAAAATTTAAAGAAATTAGTTGGGTATGGTAGCTGCAAGTCCTAGCTACTCCAGAGGCTGAGTCACTGTAACATCAGGAGTTTGAGGCTCCAGTGAACTATGATTGTGCCACTGCACTCTATCCTGGGCAACAGAACAAGGTCCTGTCTCTATCAGAAATAAAAAAAAAAAGAAATGTCCATATTACAGTATTGGGCCCAAATAAATTACCTATTAATGACTGCGTAAGATGAAAACTCATATGTGAACTGTCGTCATCTAGCATAAATCTACTAAGTAATAAACTTTAGTTTCATTTGATTACGGCTATTATTTCAAATTGCAGATTTGATTAAATCACTACTTGGCAACTACCATATTTATTCAAGCAAGAATCATTAATGGATGCTAAAACTGTGAGTAGAAATTCCATGTCTAACAGAATATTTGCAGAGTTTCACATTCTGTTGCCACAAGATACTTAATACAAAACGGAAAATAGCAACTCTGCAATGGAGAGGCCTGGCAAGTGCAACCTTACCAGCCCATGGAAGTTACCACCAGCAGCACTGAATGGAATGGACAAACAGGTCTCCTGAGGTAAGGCATAATAACTCGATTCTGGGGCGGTGCCTGTGGCTCATCAAGTAGGGCACCGGCCCCATATACTGAAGGTGGTGGGGTCAAACGCAGCCTCGGCAGAACTGCAAAAAACACAAAAATAGCCGAGCATTGTGGCAGGCGCCTGTAGTCCCAGCTAAAGCAAGAGAATCGCCTAAGCCCAAGAGCTGGAGGTTGTTGTGACCTGTGATGCCACAGCACTCTACTGAAGGTGACAAAGTAAGCCTATCTCTAAAAAAGAAGAAGAAAATACAAAAACAATTACTTTGTATGAAAGGTTTCAAGCAAAAAAAAGATTAAACCTGATAAGTGAATGCAACTCACAATCTAAGGCTTTATATTGTTTTAAAAAGAAAGGAAAAAAAGAAAAGAAGGAAGGGGGGAGAGGACAAATGAAATCTAGAGTACATCTCTAAGGATAAATAATGGTGCTATTGTCAAGTGTTAAGTTCCTAAAGTTGATACTTACACTATGGTTACAAAAGATAAAATCCTTGGGTTTTAGGAAAGATACACTAAGCATTTATGGGTTAAGAAGTGTCATGTCTGCAACCTCCTCTCCAACAGTTCAAAAACCAAATGCATAATATATCGGGGTAGGAGAGGACAGAGAGAGAGAGAGGACACAGTAAAAAAAAAGCTGTGGAATGTTAGCACTTTGGAAAGCTGGGTGAAGAGCAAGAGGAAATTTTTAGCACCACTGTTACAACCTTTATGTCTAAACTTAAACTTATTTTTTGCTAAAAAGAAAAGCTAAAAGAAAAAAGTGACAGTAACATCACTTTCCTTATTTTTCTCGCATTCCCTTAGTGAGGCACAACAAGACAAAGACTAAATGAGTTTGTCTTTGTCGCCCCCACAGCACCTGACACAGCAGCACTAGACACTCCACACAGGTTGAATTAACTCTATCTGCAACACAGATACTAAATGTTTCTGGAAAAACATACTGAGAAAATACAAAAGCAATTAATTTTTATGAAAGGTTTCAAGCAAAAAAGGGGTGTGGATTAATATGAAATATACCTTTTCCTCTCTCCAGGGCTACAGGTAAAGGATGGTAGTTATGAGCACCATATTTAGATTCCCTTTCAAAAATGTACTCCGAGGATGGAGGGCCTTGGACTGTTTTTTTAGTTGCAACAGATGTGGCAGAAGCCACTGAAGAATGAACTCCACGACCAAGCACAACCTTCTGCAAATGTGCTAGTTTGGAAAACATTGTATCCTTCAAGCAGGAAAACCACAGATCTGTCCAAAAAAAAGAAAGGGCATTAAGAGTGAGAATCTTGAACCAGATGCAACAGTGAGTGCCTGCAGCCCTAGCTACTTGGGAGACGGAGGTGAGAGGCCACCCTGAGAATCAGAGTTAGATTTTATCTCAATCAAACCCAAAGAGAGTCTCTCCACAGACGATGGACACACCAACTACAGCAGATCCTCCATAGTTGATTGACTACCTCCTTAAATCGATCCTAGTTTGCATAGAACAAATGTGCACCACATGTATGCCATCAGCACAGTAGGCCTACTTCCTTATGTTGACCACCTCCATATGGTTTTTGTTTGTTTGTTTGTTTGAGACAGAGTCTCAAGCTGTCACCCTGGATAGAATCACAGCTCACAGCAACCTCCAACCCTTGGGCTCAAGCGATCCTCTGGCCTTAGTTTTTTCCTACTTTTTTAGTAGAGATAGGGTCTCACTTTTTGCTCAGGCTGGTCTCAAGCCTATTAGCTCAAGCTACCCACCTGCCTTGGCCTCCCAGAATACTAGGATTACAGGTGTGAGCCACCGTGCCCGGTCCACCGCCATATGTTGACCAGTTTGTTACAGTCCCTTAAGTTGGTCAACTTACAGAGGTTCTGTATTGTTTAGCATTAACAACTTACAGAGGTTGTTTGTATTTGTTGAGTATCTATCACAGTCCAATACTACTCAACAAGATGGTGGCAGGCAGTTGCTACTATAGGGTAAAGACTAGTGACAGGGGAGGAGACACAGGAACTAAGAACTAGTCAGTCCTTGTATGTGGACAGTGAAGTAATTAAGAATTTGGTTTCTGGGACGGCGCCAATGGCTCAGTGAGTAGGGTGCCAGCCCCATATACCAAAGGTGGCAGGTTCAAACCCAGCCTCGGCCAAACTGCAAAACAGAAAAATAGCCGGGCGTTGTGGCAGGCGCCTGTAGTCCCAGCTATTCGGGAGGCTGAGGCAAGAGAATTGCCTAAGCCCAGGAGTTGGAGGTTGCTGTGAGCTGTGTGACACCACAGCACTCTACCAAGGGGGATAAAGTGAGACTCTGTCTCTACAAAAAAAAAAAAAATTTAGTTTCTACAAAGATAACATGAACCATCCTAAAGAGAAAGAACAGGTGTGAATAGGAAAAAAATTGACCTTTGGGAGATGTGAAAAGTTTAACACCAAAGACAAGCCATAAAAAGGTAAAATCTGTTTGTTGCCCACAAATATCTAAATGTTCTGTGAGTTAAATCTACCATAACCAAGGTGAAAGGTAAAAAGATTAGGGGGGAAATGTTTTGTGATTTATAATAGCTTTAAAGAACTTTAGCAACAAGTTCAACAAAAAAGCATATAAACATAAAAATATCTTCTTAAAAATTTCCAAAAGCTGGCTCGGTGCCTATGACTCAAGCGGCTAAGGTGCCAGCCCTCTACACCTGAACTGGCAGGTTCAAATCCAGCCTGGACCCGATAAACAACAATGACAGCTGCAACCAAAAAATAGCTGTGTTGTGGTGGGCGCCTGTAGTCCCAGCTACTTGGGAAGCGGAGGCAGGAGAATCACTTGAGCCTAGGAATTAGAGGTTGCGTGACGTGTGATGCCACAGCACTCTGCCCAGGGCGATAACTTGAGGCTCTGTCTCAAAAAAAAAACTTCTGGGATGGCACCTGTAGCTCAAAGGAGTAGGGCACCAGCCCCATATGCGGAGGTGGCGGGTTCAAACCCAGCCCTGGCCAAAACTGCAAAAAAAAAAAAAATTTCCAAAAGCAATTCCCAAAAGAAACAACTATTCTGCTTAGATGGTTGTTTCTATGAAACTCATCCCCAAAAGTTTATATATCTTGATGAAACTTATCCCCAAGGATAAGCTGTTTAAAGGAGAAAAAGATAATTAGGAACTAGAGAGCATCAAACAATAAATAAGTTACTTGTATGAATGTTACCAATAAAACCACTACTGCGTGCATGTACTCCCAAATATTTGTATATATTTTCAGAGTTCTGGTGACACTTTCAAGTCGCCTCCAGCCCTAAAACCAGCCCCTGCCACAGGGTTTCACACACCTCTTTGTATCCAATTTAGCATTAAGCATCATAAGCCATAAAATGTACGCTATGAAAGAAACTAAGAATAAAAAGGCAATTAGAGAGCACAGAAATCCCATCTGGGAGGGTAAAAAAGTTTAAAGATAAATTCAAGACAAGGAGAAAGTTGGGCGGCACCTGTGGCTCAGTGGGTAGGGTGCCGGCCCCAAACACGGAGGGGGGAAGGTTCAAACCCAGCCCCCGCCAAACTGCAACAAAAAAATAGCTGGGCATTGTGGGGGGCGCCTATAGTCCCAGTCACTCAGGAGGCTGAGACAAGAGAATCGCCTAAGCCCAGGAGTTGGAGGTTACTGTGAGCTGTGAAGCCATGGCACTCTACCAAGGGCAACAAAGTGAGACTCTGTCTCTTCAAAAAAGGGGGGGGGGGGGCGAGGAGAAAGTTGCTGAAATCCAGGCATACTTAGTATATCTATACTTATTTTTTAACAGGCTAGTTAATTCATGTTTCAACAGAACTTTTTCTATGACAAGTCAAACCATGCATGATTGCACAGCACTCTTGGTGTGAGATGCCAAACTAGCAAAACATAACACTTGGAGCTTGGCTTACTTGCCTTTCAACTTGGCACTATCCAATAAATCCAGTATGTTCAGGAATTCGAAACTGCTAAACAAAATCCAGCACAAGTTTTGCCAAAGACTTACCAACAATCCTTTCTTCCCACAGTTCAGACTAGAATACAGATTTTTATCCAGAGATGCTAGGACAGTATTCAGAGAATTCAATATCCCCTGCAATAAAATGCAGAATTTAAGTAAAGGTATAGTTTTCTGAAGTCCATAACATTTTCACCAGATTTTATCTCAAAGGGGTATGTATCAACAACCAAAACAAAAGTAACATAAGAACCATTAGACTGAAGGTGACTGCCAGCAAAATCGTCTGACCGTTCTGACCGTTCTATACAAAACTTCCCAAATTACTGCTACATCTAAAACATTAATCTATAATTTCTTTCTTGGGCTCTTTATGCTCTATTCAGTACAAATTAATTCTGTTTGACCAACTAAAAAAATGACATTAATTTTTGCTATCAAGGCTTGGCACCTGTAGCTCAGAGGCTAGGGTGCCAGCCACATACACCAGAGCTGGCCGGTTTAAATTCAGCCTGCCAAACAATGACAACTACAACCAAAAAATAGTCTGGCATTGTAGCAGGCGCCTATAGTCCCAGCTACTTGGGAGGCTGAGGCAAGAGAATCACTTAAGCCCAAGAGTTTGAGGTTGCCGTGAGCTGTGATGCCATGGCACTCTACCCAGAGCACAGCTTGAGACTCTGTCTCAAAAAAAAAAAAAAAAAAATTTTTTTTTTTTGCTATCAAATTAGCAATAAAACACTCTCAGGCTGTGAATGTGAAATAACTTTTTCCCTCTGCTCTCACACCAACACAACAATGCACACTGAAGACTTCTGTGACCAAAGGGACCCATCAATTCTGGGGCAGACCTGAGCTGGGTATCTTCCAATTCAGTTCTGACACCATGTACGTGGAGACAGCATCAGATCCCAGAGGCTGAGAGCTCAATCCCACAAGACATTCTCCCCCCTTCCCACCAGTTACAAGTGTGGGCCTCAGAACTCCTGACTAACTTGGCTTCAAGTTGCGGTTCCATGACCCGGTTTACTGTTTATTATAAAGGAAAAGGCATAGGGGAAGAGGCCAGAGCTTTCATGCCCTCCCTGAGTGTGCCATCGTCCAGGATCCTCCACCTGCTCAGCTGTCTGGAAGCTCTCAATACCTTGTCCCATTGGGCCTCTTATCAAGGTTTCAATACATAGATAAGATTGATTAAGCCCCTGGTGATCAACTTAAACTTCAGTCCTTTCCCTGTCCTGGGAGGTTGGAGGGCGGAGCTGAAAGTTCCAAACCTCTAATCTAGACCTCGTTTAAGCTCCCATTCTTAAACTAATCTGGACCAGATCGTTTAAGCCCCCATTCTTTTTTTTTTTTTTTTTGAGACAGAGCCTCAAGCTGTCACCCTGGATAGAGTGCTCTGACATCACAGCTCACAGCAACCTCCAATTCCTGGGCTCAAGTGAGTCTCCTGCCTTCACCTCCCAAGTAGCTGGGACTATAGGCGCCTGCCACAACGTCCAGCCATTTTTTGGTTGCAGCTGTTATTGTTGTTTGGCGGACCCAGGCTGGATTCGAATCCGCCAGCTCAGGTGTACGTGGCTGGTGCCTTAGCCTGTTGAGCCACAGGCGCCGAGCCCAAATTACACTTTTAATCAGAAAAAAAAATGTTATTGAAAATGAAACTGAATGTCTGCCAGGGTAGTCACATTAAACAAAGAGAAACCTTAGGTAACAAACAAAACTAAGAGAAAAAGGAAGGATTTGATAAGCTTTGACAAAACAAGAGTAAGGTTAAGGAAAAGTAGAAGTCACTTCCCCAAAGGAAGTGTGGCCTTGATTATGATGATCACACCCAAAAGTTCATGTTTCTGATGATTTTGCTATCAAGGTCTACAGCTCTATGACTTCACCAGTACCAGGCACTAAGAAAAAAAAAAATGACATCATGCCTATAATCCTAGCATTCTGGGAGACTGAGGTGGGTGGACAGCTTGAGCTTACAGGTTCAAGACCACCTTGTCTCTTCTAAAAATAGAAAAACTGAGGCAAGAGAATTGCTTGAGCCCAAGAGTTGGAGGTTGCTGTGAGCTATGACACCATGGCACTTTACCCAGGGTGACGGCTTGAGACTCTGTCTCAAAAAAATGACATATTAAAAAATTACTAGGCTCAGCGCCTGTGGCTCAACGGGCTAAGGCGCCAGCCACGTACACCTGAGCTGGCGGGTTCGATTAGAGCCCGGGCCCGCCAAACAACAATGACGGCTGCAACCAAAAAAAATGGCCGGGCATTGTGGCGGGCACCTGTAGTCCCAGCTACTTGGGAGGCAGAGGCAGGAGACTCACTTGAGCCCAGGAATTGGAGGTTGCTATGAGCTGTGATGCCCCAGCACCCTACCCAAGGTGACAGCTTGAGGCTCTGTCTCAAAAAAAAAAAAAAGGATTGGTGCCTGTGGCTCAACGGGCTAAGGGGCTAAGGCGCCAGCCATGTACACCTGAGCTGGCAGGTTGGAATCCAGCCCCGGTCCGCCAAACAACAATGATAGCTGCAACCAAAAAATAGCTGGGCGTTGTGGTGGGCGCCTGTAGTCCCAGCTACTTGGGAGGTGGCCGTAGGAGACTCGCTTGAGCCCAGGAATTGGAGGTTGCTGTGACCTGTGATGTTACAGCACTCTGTCCAGGGTGACAGCTTGAGGCTCTGTCTCAAAAAAAAAAAAATTACTAACTCTCTAAATAGCATCTTAAGTTAATTATGAAAGACTGTAAGTGAAAATAACCTTGAAATTAAGTAAATTCAACACTCTCCAGTTATATAAGATTATTTGTTCAGCTAATTCCCAGCAGAAATGAAACAAAAAATCCATTTATCTACTCAGTTCAGGCAGGATAATTATAACATAGTGACAAATAATAATATTCAAAACATTACTAATTCTCATGGTTAAGGCTATTAAAGATGAAGTCTGAATGTTTAATTCAACTGAGAAAGGTCAGCGTTGGATGTATCAGAATCCCATAAACACATTTCTATTACAGAACCTTCCAGTGTTCAAGTTACTGTGCTTGGCCCTATATGGGAAATATTAGAACACAATCAAGATCAACTTAAATATCGCCAACATCAATAATTTCCTCTTCTTAAAACAGTTTGGAAAACCAAGGGAGTTTGGAGATCAGGATTTAAATTCTGTCTCTGATTCTTAAAGAGTATCTCTAGGTTTCCTAAGTCTTTCTGAGCTACAGTATCCCCATTTGTAAAATGAGGTTAAAGTATTACTTAGGATTAAGAGAGGAGATGTTAACTTTCCACACCCAGCATGAAATGGCTACCCTTAGTTTCCCTCTGCCCTTAAATTCACATGGGAACTAGCCAGTTTCTGAAATATAAAAATCAACTGTGCCATGTTTTCTTTTTTTAACTGGTTTTTCTTAAAAAGTAAAATTTTTCTGTTGATAAAAAATTAGAAAACACAGGCAAGAAAATTATCTGCAATTTCAAAATCATTGACTTTTTTGTTCATAAATACTATACACACTAGCCTTTTTTCACCTTCCCCTATAGAATTTACCACCTAAGTCCCTCCTGAAGACTCCTAGGGACTTTGCAGATTTTTGTCACCAGTCCTAACACTTCAGGACACTTGTTTTCATGCCTGTTCCCCTATTATACTCTAACCTTTTTTAAAGGACAGTAGTTGGATCTTAAAATTCACTTTGCATCTCTAGAACCTAGCCCAGGTTCCAGCCAACGTTTTCTTTGACAAATAAATACACTTAGGACTTCAGACGGAGTCAAGGCAGTAGCAAGTAACCAAGAGAGATCATGAAATCACCTATCTCTAACCATGTTGAGTCTAACTTTTAAGAGGCAGTGATTACTCTGACCTCATCTGGAATAACTAATCTTTTCATCAGAATTTCACTTCATTAGATTAAGGTCAAGATTATTGACCTTCAAAGGTCAATATAATATGTTCTAGGCTGTTGTCATACATTTAAATGAAGCCCACACTCAGGTCCTAGAAATGAGAACAAATTACTATTCACGAAGTGAAATTTTAACACTGAAGTTTTTAAATAATCCTCATAATTACCAGTCCTTGAGGCTACCATTACTGCCTCCCCCATCTTATCAGTCCTATCAGCCCAAAATCCATAAAAGGCTGCATTTTGAGGAGGTAAGTTGGCCTACACTATTAAATACCATTTACTTAAATTACTCTAAACAAATATTAATGTAAAATCATCCAAAAGCTACTCAAAATATTCAACTTGAGTAAATTTGATTTGCTATTTTTGTCAAATATTTACTTTTCTTGAGGTAACCATTCACAAATACAGACTTTTTTTTTTAATTCTGGCAACAAGAATTGTTTGTCTTTAACGTAATCAATATTCTGGCTGAAATACAACTCAAGTGCAACACTGGCAAACAATTAAAGCATTACTTCTGAAATAGGATTGGGTCAACTGTACCGCGCCCTCCACACACCTCCAAAATTTTGTACATTCATCACTATTTCAAAATGGATGAGATTTGACTCATCCTCAAAAGAACACAGTAGGCTTGATCCCTGTGGCTCAATGGACTAAGGCGCCAGCCACATACACCTGAGCTGGTGGGTTCGAATCCAGCCCCGGCCCACCAAACAACAACAGCTACAACCAAAAAATAGCCGGGCCGTTGTGGCAGGTGCCTGTAGTCCCAGCTACTTGGGAGGCGGAGGCAAGAGACTCGCTTGAGCCCAGGAATTGGAGGTTACTGTGAGATGTGATGCCGCGGCACTCTATCCCGGGTGGCAGCTTGAGGCTCTGTATCAAAAAAAAAAAAAAATTCTAGAAACAAAGTATATATTATTTGGAATTTAAAATTCAGTGGATGTATTAAACATCAGAAAAGACACAGCTAGAAGAAGAAGGAATTGGGAACTATGAAGATAAGAAATTACCCTAAATGGGCTCGGCGCCTGTGGCTCAACGGGCTAAGGCGCCAGCCACGTACACCTGAGCTGGCGGGTTCGAATCCAGCCTGGGCCTGCCAAACAACAATGACGGCTGCAACCAAAAAATGGCCGGGCGTTGTGGTGGGCGCCTGTGGTCCCAGCGACTTGGGAGGTAGAGGCAGGAGACTCGCTTGAGCCCAGGAGTTGGAGGTTGCTGTGAGCTGTGATGCCATAGCACTCTATCCAGGGTGACAGCTTGAGGCTCTGTCTCAAAAAAAAAAAAAAAGAAATTACCCTAAATGAAGCACAGAGAAATAAAGGAAAGAAAACATGAAAGAGAGTATAAGAGATTTAGGGATAGAATAAGATGACTGAAAATGTGTGCAATAGGAATTCCAGAAGAAAAGACTAGAGAAACAGAAGAGAAGCAATAGTTAAAAAGATAATGGTAGAGGATTTTCCAGAATTGATAGAGGACACAAATCTTCAGATTCACAAAATACAACATATCTCAAGAAAAATAAACAAAAGAAATCTATACGTAAGAACATAATAGTGAAATTGGAGAACACCAAAGACAAAAACAAAATCTTAAAACCAACCAGAAAGACAGAGACCACGGCATAGGGATGTGTTAGATTGACAGCAGACTTCTGAACACAACAATGGAAGCCAGAAGACAGTGGAATATTATCTTTGCTGTATTGGGGATAAAAACAACATTTCAAACCTAGCTGTGATCCTTAATTTTAAGTGTCAACTGGTCACAAAGTGCCCAGCTATTTTGCCAAGCATTATTCTGAGTATGTCTGTGAGAATGCTTTAGATGAGACTAACATCTAAATGGGTAGACTGACAAAGCAAATTGCTCTCTCTAATATGAATGGGGCTTATCCAATCAGTTGACGACTTGAATAGAACAAAAATGCTGACTCCCGGCTAGGCATGGTGGCTCACACTTGTAATCCTGTCATTTTGGGAGGCTGAGGCAGGAGGATTGCTGGAGCCCAGGAGTTTGTTGAGACCAGCCTGAGCAACATAATAAGACCTCAATCTCTATGAAAAATAAAAAAATTAGCTGGGCATTGCAGCAAGTGCCTTTAGTTCCAGATATTTGAGAGGCTGAAGCAGGAGTCTCTCTTGACTCCAGGAATTTGGGGTTGCTGTGAGCTAGGCTGATGCCAGGACACTCTAGCCTGGGCAATAGAGTGAGACTCAAAGGAAAAAAAAAGCTGATTTCCTCCAAGTTAGAGAGAATACCTCCTGCTTGTTTGCCTTTATTACTTTTAGACCAGGCCATTGGCTTTTCTCCACATTTGTACTCAAATTAAAACAATGGTTTTTCCTGGATCTCAAGCCTGTTGGCATTTGGACCTGGGCTAAAACTAAACCATTGGTTCTCCTGGGTTATTAGCTTATCAGCTCACCTTGCAGATTGTGAAACTTTCCAGCTTCCATAATCTCATGAATCAACTCCTTAAAGTAAATTTCCACAGATAGTTAGATCAATCCATCTATCAATCCATCTATCTAGATGTATGTATATGCGCAATGTATGTTTCTATCCATCTATATTTATTCATACACATCCTATTGGTTCTGTTTCTCTGGAGAACCCTGACTACTATATGAGCTAAACCCTTGTTCAATAATAATAAAAGGCAAGGGGTGTTTGTTGATAAAAGTGAAGAGAACTGTCCATCAGCAAACCCTCATTAAGTACATTTTAAAAAATATTATTTTTTAGGAAAAAGAAAACTGTATACAGAAGGAATGAAAGATAAAAACTAAGGAAGTGAGCAAAGCAATAAAAATGGGCTAGTCTAACCTAACATTAATTGAGTAAAAGATTAATAATAAAATAATAATTTATTTTTCATTAATAATCATATGCCAATGATTCAGGCATTAACAAGGTAAAGCCACACACTGGTTTTAATAATAAATTATACAGAGAGATTTTATTTATTTATTTATTATTTAATTAATTTATTTTTTTTGAGACAGAGTAACGGTGAGTACAGCCAACTTGTCCATGCACTGTGTGAAGATGCAGGGAGAAGACAGCCCTCTGCACCTGGGGACAGGGGGCTCTGGAAGGAACCAGAAGTGCCAACACCTGGATCTCATGCTGTACCTCCAGGACTGACGGGAAATAAGCTTCTGCCGTGCAAGCCCAGTAGTCTGTGCACTTTGCAATTGCAGCCCCAGCAAACTAACACACCAGGAAAGTGTGATTTTTTTTCTCCAGCAACATGCACATGCTTGAGTGAGTGTTTTACTGACTTTATCCCAGGGCGAGTTTTGCCAAAAAGAACAAGGGGGAAGAGAGAGGCAGGGAATTAAGAGAGTTATAAAGTATACTCTCATGAATAGGAGCACACATCTTTGCCCATTTCTCAGATTATATCCCTAGGATTATGTCACTTTTAGGATTGATTCCTAAATGTGAAAAATATTGGGATCCAAAGATACTGCCCAGTTAAGTGGCTCAGAGCAGGGATGATCAACAGTAACTTCCCCTGTGGTGGTACCAAAGACTCTCCCCGCCACATTTCCCCACAATGGCACCTGCTGTGCTACGACCTTCAATATGACCCTCACCAGAGTGCTATTAATTGGTTTCAGAAAGGCGTCCAGAAATCCCAAACTGGCAGAACCTTAATGTGGTTGTCAAGGTATAGAGCTTGGGCCTCAGGTTTATAGCACCAGAACCCTGAACTTGCAGAAGCAACTTAATTTGACCTGGCTCCCTAATTAGACTCTCAAAGACTGACACATAAGAAGCGAAAATGCCCTTTAGGTTACCTGGGAAACCAAATTAGCCACCAGAAGGTTGCTTAGTGAAACGCCACAGCACTCTACCAAGGGCAATACAGTGAGACTCTGTCTCAAAAAAAAAAAGGTTGCTTAGTGAGACTGCAATCAGAGCAAATGGAATTGAATGCTCTTGAGGGTATTTTCTCAGGCCATGAAAAATTATTATGAATTATCCTTGTTCCAAAGTATTTTCCCCTGAATTGAGGCCAGAATCCTTATATCCACCAAACTGAGACCCTCAATGGCTCCTTGATTATTGGCAGCAGACGGCTGCATTCTGTTGCTCAGTTTCACTGGCTTGTCACTGCCAGTGTCTTGGCCTGTGACCTGTTGAGTGTTTCCTTTTGTCTTCATAACAACCCTGTGAGGTAGGTACTGTCATTATCCCTTGTTTGCAGATGAAGAAACTAAAGCTGAGAGTTGGGTAACCCAGATAGTCTAACTCCAGAGCCAAATTTTGTGATGATATTGTAAGAATTCTTTCCAAAATACAGGTTGGAAAGGGTCTTCGCCTGCATGGCATAGCTGGATAAAACATCTACTAATTCCTTACCGTCTAACTTCCCTTCTAAAATATTTGGGGGGAACATCAGCTTATCACCCATGTTAGGGTGTGAGGTTGTGGTGCAGTTAAGCCATTTAAGTCTGAAGAAAGCACTGTGGCTGCTTCTCGTAAACATACCTCTCTGGGTCACTTGTGCTGAGGCCAATCCCATCCATTGTGTGCTGATGCTAGTTTCACTTTCATGGGGTGATCATATCTTCAAGAAACTTGAGAAAGGCTTGGCACTGGCCACATACACGGAGGCTGGCAGGTTCGAGCCTGGCCTGGGCCTGCTGAAGAACAGTGACCACTGCAACCAAAAATAGCTGGGCGTTGTGGGGGGTGCCTATAGTCCCAGCTACTTGGGAGGCTGAGGCTAGAGAATTGCTTAAGTCCAAGAGTTTCAGGTTGTTGTGAGCTGTGTTGCCACAGCACTCTACTGAGGGCAATATAGTGCGACTATCTCAAAAATAAATAAATAAGAAACTTGAGAAAGGGACTTTTGGAAACTTTTTATTATGGGAAATTTCAAAATTACAAAAGTAGTGGGACCCCCTCCTTATATCCAACAGTCTTAATGGGGGAGAACTAATTTATTTGGATTTATTTTTAATTTTAAATTGTATATTTTATAAATAAATACTGTAGGTACGGAATTCACATGATACAACACTCAAAAAGGAACAAAAAGCGTGCAGTGAAAATTCTTCCTCTTGGCCAGGCAACTGTAGCACAGTGGTTACAGCGCAGGCAACATGCACCCAGGGTGGTGGGTTCAAACCTGGCCCCAGCCAGCTAAATAACAATGACAACTGCAATAAAAATATAGCTGGGTGTTGTGGTGGGCAACTGTAGTCCCAGCTACTTGGGAGGCTGAGGTAAGAGAATCACTTAAGCCCAAGAGTTTGAGGTTGCTGTGAGCTGTGACTCTAATGGCACTTTTCAGAGGGTGACTTAGTGAGACTCTGTTTCAAAAGAAAATTCTTCCTCTCATTCATCTCTCAAGCCTGTCACTCCCATTTCTGGAAGAAACCCATCCACTTTAACCATTTATGCATTTATTCTTCCATAGATGATGGGAAGTTGTGAGTTATTGGCGCGTATTTCCTCCTGCTTTTTCTGTAAACCAAATGGTATCAAAGGGTGCACACTGTACTATGTCTTTTTTAATCTAATGTACTTTTATACAAATAAGGCATTTTATTTTGAAATGCACAAGGCGATTATTCCAAACAGTGAGTCCCGGGAAGGGGAGGCCCCCACGCTGCCAAGGGAGCCCCGCCAGGCCCTGCAGACACAGACACCACGCGGCCACCACGGGGTGGGCGGCTTGGACAAGATGGAGGCAAAGTCTCAGACGGTGGGAGGATGAAGCTGTTGTAGCGCTAGATGTTCCTTTTGAGGATCTCGGAGCAGGGGCACAGCACACGCTCCAAGCGCAGCCGGTCCAGCTTCACACACTTGAGGTGTCCCTGGGCCACCAGCTCGGTAGCAGTGCAATCTCCTCGGAATAGCTGGAGGGTCCAAGACGCCCCACCTCCACGTACTCCTCACTGACCGATGCGGTGCCCTGAGTGACGATGAAGTCGTCTCCTGGCTCCCCCCAGCCCCCCTCCCGCAACAATTTTCTCTCCAAGTGTAACTGGACGGGCTCCAGTGCATCAGCCACCGGCAGGCGCTCCCACTTCTCCAGGGCCTCTAGCGCCGACACCTTGCTCGGGAAGTCCTCGTACGTCTTGCGTTTTCTCCGCGTGCTGCCCATGGGGATGCGCCGGTAGCTGTCCCAGTCAATGCCCCAGAGCTTGAGGTCCGTCTTGGCTTTCACCGTTGAGGCCCCGGGGGTGCCATAAATGAACGCCAGCTCCCCGAAGCTGCCTCCCTCACTGATGCGGGTCACCCACTCTCCTTTCAGGACACACCCACTTCTCCTTGGTCAATTACATAGAAATGATCTCCTTCCTTCCCTTGCTGTATAACAGTCTTCCCAGAGATGTGAGTGACAAGGAACACGGCATCGAATGTGTCACGTCTCTTATTGTCATCAAGATGAGAAAAGAGCACATTCTTGGAGATGGCTTTGACCAGCGCTGCACAGTCTTTTTTTTTTGGAGACAGAGCTTCAACCTGTCACCCTGGATAGAGCGCTGTGGCATCACAGCTCACAGTAACCTCCAATTCCTGGGCTCAAGCAAGTCTCTTGCCTGCGCCTTCCAAGTAACTGGGAGTACAGGCGTCCGCCACAACGCCCGGCCATTTTTTGGGTTGCAACCGTCATTGTTGTTTGGCGGCCCAGGCTGGATTCGAACCCGCCAGCTCAGGTGTATGTGGCTGGCGCCTTAGCCCCAGGCGCCGAGCCTGCAAGGTCTTATAGTCCTCGGGAATCACCTTTCTGACGCAGGAGTCAGCATCATTCTCTGTGTTCACCTCCACACTCACAGCCCTGCACCATCTGCCTGCCTTCATCACAGAGGGGCAGGAGAAACTTCCTCAACTTGGGAGTCCAACTGCGAATTTGTCTTCTGCTGAGTCAAAATCTGCCCATTTTCTTCCTTCTCCAGCTTCTCAAAGTGCTCCTGGAGGAACTTCATGGGGCGGTGCAGCTTGAGATGCACAGGTGCACTACACAGTCTTCGAGGACCTGCGGGATGCAGCGCTTCTGAACAGACAGCTCACACGTCTTCACTCAGTCTTCCTCCTCAGAGGGGACACTGGGTGAGAAGCCATGGTGAGGGTGCCTTCTTCTGTCCTGGATACTCGGCACCTGAGGCCAGGATGTGACTGCGGAAGGACGTGGGGACAGCGGGACGACCCACAAATAAGGCGCTCTTTGTACCCCAAACGGAATGGAGTAACAAAAATTCAAAAGTCCCCAGGAGCCTTTCATGCTGTAAAGGCACTGCCCCAGGTTTCCAGGGGGTGTTTGGGGTAACATTACCAGGAGGCCCAGCAGAGTAAAGGGAGGTTTGGGAACAATTACAGTGGGGACCTGGACTTGGACTGGGCACCTCTTGATCTACTGTCAAATGCTCTACCCCTGAGCTTGCCTCCTTAGCACTTCTCACTTTGGTAACCACACCCAAGATCTCTGCAATATCTGTAATATCCACCGCTTTTGAATATTTATAATGTACCAGACAAACTGTTCTAAGAACTTCATATATACAATTTAAAAATTATTTGCGATAGTACTATCATCACCACCATCATCGATGTTTTGACATAGGGAATTGAAGAAACTTGTCCCAAATCATAATGAGTTAAGTGACAGAATCAAGTGTTAAACAGCCACTACATTATCTTTCCTCAACTAACCTGACTGCTTTTTAGGATGGGCTCCAGGCTCTGGTGCTGTCTGCGATCAGCCCTCTCCTGCTCTGTCCCCTACCTCTTCCCTGCCATCCCACCCTTTGCATACAATGGCGCTGCCCAGAGAAGCAGAGAAGGCAGCCTGACCCCTACCTTGAGAAGACCCAACAGAGGCTTCTGGAAGTCAGAAGGTTTGAACTGAGGTTTTCTAAATATGTGCGTTAATTAACTTTTGTATGAGTATCTCACATGGCTCAGAACTGGAAATGTACAAGATGGCATCCAGAGGAAAATTAAGACTCCATTCCAGCCCTGTCACCCAGCTACCACGTTACCTCTTTTATACCTTTCAAAGGGAAACACTTCTCTAAGAACCTCAGTTAGTGAATTTTAGTTTATTATAGTGTTTATAGCTTATACAAATATGTACACAAACTAGATATAAATGCCTTATGCTTGCAATTTCATACACTATACAGACAAAATAATTTTGGAAATAAATACATATGAAGTCACAAATCTAATAACATTGAAATTAATAGCCAGATGAAATTGGCTTGCTAGAAGTAACAGGCTCTTTGCAAGGTGCTTGTGAGGTTGGTGCCTGTGAAGACCCTCTGGCCCCCTCCCTATATCTCAGAAACTGCCTCTGAGAACAAACCTATCATTCAGCCTCTTGTGCACCAACATGTGTGTGCACGGCTAAATCATAAACACACTGGAAAGCCACACTTAAGCACTGAATACTAGAAACAGCTCTGGATTATGAAGAGGCTATTCAAAATATGGAGATTGGCAGGATGCAATGGCTCATGCCTGTGATCCTATCACTCTAGGAGACTGAGGCAGGTGGATTGCTTGAGCTCAGGAGTTCTAGACCAGCCTGAGCAAGACTGTGCCAGGCATGGTAGTGTGTGCCAATAGTCCCAGCTACTTGGGAGGTTGAGGCAGAAGGATTGCTCAAGCCCAAGTTTGAGATTGCTGTGAGCTACAATGATTCCATGGCACTCTACCAGGGAAACAGAATGAGATTCTGTCTCAAAAAAAATAGTGAAGGCTTGGCACCTGTGGCTCAACGGGCTAAGGCGCCAGCCACGTACACCTGAGCTGGCGGGTTCAAATCCAGCCTGGGCCCGCCAAACAACAATGATGGCTGCAACCAAAAAAAAAAAAAAAAATGGCTGGGTGTATGGCGATCGCCTGTAGTCCCAGCTACTTGGGAGGCGGAGGCAGGAGACTCGCTTGAGCCCAGGAATTGGAGGTCGCACTCTATCCAGGGTGACAGCTTGAGGCTCTGTCTCAAAAAAAAAAAAAAAAAGAATGTAAAGATTGTTATTAAAATATGAATAGAAAAATCCTTAGGAGAGATCAGGTACTGCCGAAAAACTGATCAAGTTGTGTCCCCCATGCTACCCACCTGAAAAGAGACTCAGGCTCACTTGCACATGATCCGGCAGGTGACAAGAGTCAGGATGAGGACCCCAAGGATTCATTTCTGCCCCAGAATCTCAATCTCAGAACCCAGGAGCCCAGGCTGCCCACCTCTCTCCTTTTCCTGATCACCACCCCCGCCAGCCAGGGGAGATGAGTCTTTCTCAGGAAAACACCATCGTGAGGAATAACGGGCTGGTAAGCTGGTAATAGAGGAAGCTGAGGAACTGTGAAGCCCTCGTTAAGAGAGGTGAACGTACGTCTGTTAGTGGAGACAATCCTGCTTTGAGGTCTGTTGTCCTGCCACCCAGGTCGTGGAATCAAAGCAAAGCTTTTGAAAGATCATTTTGTCAAGACATTATTGTGTGTGATGCTATTTCACTCATTTTAAAAGTTCAGTACTGAACTCTGTTTTTTCAGTAATAACATAAGAATGCAATTTTAGGAGCACACGACTGTGATAAAAACAATGTTCTCAGCAACGAAGTCTTTAGTAAATCCTAAGAAAATTAAGCAGAAATATCATTGGAACCAGTTGTGGTATATACATAACACAACTGCATCCAAGCAAACCATGATATCCTATCAATTGATATAACAGCTGAATTTGCTTAAAAATAAAGAAGCGATTTATATGCAAATAAACTATTTTTGTGACAGCTAACTTACTTACTGTAAGAAAATATTTCATTATGGTAGTATGCACTTTTTTTCTCCGTGTCTTTGAAAGTAGCTATGAATAGAATTATTTTATAGTTCTACCCCAAATACTGAAACAAATATGGCTCAATAAGTAAATAGTTCCTAAAAGTATAATGTAAATGACTTTTAGCAACCTCATTTACTCTCCAAATCATGCTTACTTGGACAACATAGTATACATATGGTTACCAGTCAGGTGGCTAGGGAGCCTGGCTGTGACCAAGAGGCACCCCCACCTTCCCACCTCCCCCAGCCCACCTCAACCCACCCTACCCCCTGCCTCCCACGTTCAAAAGGAGCTGCAAGAGGAAGGTGAGTGGGAACTCCTGTTTTTAGGGGATGCAGGATCTTTGAAGACCCGGGTTGGATCCTGGAAATCCCAAAAGCCAACACACAGGGGGCACCTAGATTTGAACCAGGGACCTCTTGATCTGCAGTCAAATGCTCTAACCCTGAGCTACACCTCCACACAGGTATAATATGTCGCTCACACCTTGACAGTCCGACAACCTCATGCAGCACCTGCCCAAGGGACTGTCTCCAGCCACAGGCTCCCCGCAAAGCCTCCCCTCACACTCCCATGCACTTTCTCTCAACTGACCCAGCAATGGGCTGCTCAGCTGCTCGGTACCTAGACACCGAGTTGTTTGACATCAAATAATTAGTAAGTGGGGATGCAAGCATTCTGATACCAGAATCCACACATTTAACCATGGTGTTTTACTGCCTGGCAATTATAGCAATCACAAATGTAGAGAGGAAAGGAAGAATTATTTATTGAAAGACTTAGTGGACCATTTGGGAAATATAAAGTGGTAACTAACCTTCATATCATATAACAAAATAAAGTCCAAGTGGATTAAAGAATTATGTATAATGTAATCAAACAAAAAGGCTGAGTGTGCAGCCTAGAATCCTAGCACTCTGGGAGGCCTGGATTGATCACTTTAGGCAAGGAGTTGGAGACCAACCTGAGCAAGAGTGAAACCTGATCTCTACACATTAGGGGGGTGTTGTGGCAGGCACCTGTAATTCCGGCTACTCAGGAGGCTGAGGCAGGAGGATCCTTTGAACCCAGGAATTTGAGTTGCTATGAACTAGGCTGATGCTAGGGCACTCTAGCTTGGGTAACAGAGTGAGACTGTCTGAAAAGAAGAAAAACACAAATAAAAGCATAAGGAGGTATAAATTACATCTAACTGATAACTAACAGAAGGAAAGGCATAATACAATGGAACAGATCTCAACAGAACATACCAGCAGATTTGGCTACATAAACATTAGGTTTAGGTATATAAATAAAATCAAAAGGTTAAAAGAAAGTTAGGAAAATATTTCTATTATTTATGACATTCAAAATATTACAGATTAATATCCCTAATATGTAAAGAGCCCACATTATAATGGCAAAGGCCATCAGCAGACAATTCACAAAGGAAATAAGAGAGACTAATAATAGACAACTGTGGCTCAGCGCCTGTGGCTCAGCGGGTTGAGGTGCCAGCCACGTACACCTGAGCTGGCTGGTTCGAATCCAGCCCGGCCCGCCAAACAACAATGCCGGCTACAACCAAAAAAAAAAAAAATGGCCAGGTGTTGTGGTGGGCGCCTGTAGTCCCAGCTACTTGGGAGGCAGAGGCAAGAGACTCGCTTGACCCCAGGAATTGGAGATTACTGTGAGCTGTGATACCACAGCACTCTATCCAGGGTGACAGCTTGAGGCTCTGTCTCAAAAAAAAAAAAAAAAAATCAAAATAAATCTTGGCAGGACCACACCTATGGAGCATATTACAAGGGTACAATTCAAATCTATCAAGTGTAGAACATAAATGTCTTAACACAATAATCAAGTAAATGAGGCGAAAGCTATGTTGATTGTTTTGATGTAAGCATGTCAGATTGTATAAAAAAATCAACACATTATACCCCACATATGCATAAATGCATTCATGATCTATGTGTGTATGACTTAATTAAAAAAAAAAAACGCTCTGGAATACCAGAATTGGTATATCACTAAATTAAGCACTTACTAGATCTGAAATTTATCAAGTTTATCAAACTTCCTTAGCCTCAATTTGATTACCTTAATATTTTGTACTTTTCAATAAATTCTGTACTACCCTGAAAAAAAAAATCTTAGTAAACTGAAGAAATACAAATGTTAACATCATTCCAAAATATTTCACGTATTACTATAGAAAAAAATTAAGATTGTAATGCTTCCGCTGTCAAAGGTATGGGGAGAAGTACTGTTTTAGGACTGTAAATTGGTATAAACTTTCTTGAGAGGAAGGACAACATAAAATAAGAAATCAGTTAAAATGATGAATTCCCTTTGACCTAGCAGTAATTCTGTTTCTATAAATCCAGACTCAGAAAAAAACAGAAATAGGAGCAAATACTTGCTCAAAGACGTTTAAGTACTCAGGTGTTATTTAATGTAAACAAATAGAAACTGAAATGTTTAACAGAGAAGTGGTAAATAAAGTGTGGCATAGCCCCTGATGGAAACTATGTAGCTATTTAATATGCTTAATATAATTTACACAAAAATATGAGCTACTGCACCAGGCCAGAGAGCCTCAATTCTCACTATAACTCAGAATCGCCTGGGAGGTTTTAGGAGAACTGATGCAGTAAAGCAGGGATTGGGGTGCAATCACCCTAATCAGTTGAATGAGAACATCCAGGGTGACGACCAGGCACTAACAGTTTTTAAAACCAGGGGATTCCAACATGCTGTCATGGTTGGGAATGTCAGTGTTAAATGATAGGGTACATTAGCTCAAAGGTAGAAATAAATGAAACCAAGCAAACAAAAAGCTATAAGGAAGAATTTTAAAATCCTAACAGCTCACAGCTTGAAGGTGAGATTCTTGGTGATTATTTCTTCTTTATACTCTTTTGTATTTTCAGTACTTGTATTATTTTCCTAAACTACTTAGAAATTAAGAAACAAAGGTTCTTAAGGATCTAGGGAAAAGCACCTCAGAATTTAAATCGGAACCTCTCAATCTATAGTCAAATGCCCTACCTTGGGCCACAGCTCCCTCTTGTCAGCCTCCTTCCTGTGCCAGCCACTCCCAGGACCCTGTCAACGTCAGGGTTCTTTCTGTGGCCTTTCAGGAAGGGACCTGCCTGTCAGGCTTTCTGGCTTGTCCCGACTGCACTGAGATAGCCTTTATTTGAATTGCTTGCCCTGTGGCGTATAGGTGAGAGCAAAAAAAATAAAAAGGATTATGGGAAACTTTAAACTTTCTTCTTTATATTCTTCTACAGTCTCCAAATTTTTTGCAATAAAATATATCACCTCTAAAATTACAAAAACCTCTGCTGGGTTGGCTCGGCGCCTGTGGCTCAAGTGGCTAAGGTGCCAGCCACATACACCTGAACTGGCGGGTTCAAATCCAGCCTGGGCCCACCAAACAACAATGACGGCTGCAACCAAAAAATGGCTGCTGGGCATTGTGGCGGGCACCTGTAGTCCCAGCTACATGGGAGGAGGAGGCAGGAGACTCCCTTGAGCCCAGGAACTGGAGGTTGCTATGAGCTGTGATGCCACGGCACTCTATCCAGGGTGACAGCTTGAGGCTCCATTTCAAAACAAAAACAAAAACGAAGAAACCTCTGCTGAGCATAGTGGCTCATGCTTGCAATCTAAGCACTCTGGGAGGCTAAGGCAGGTGGATTGCTTGAGCTTAGAAGTTCAAGACCAGCCTGAGCAAGAATGAGACCCCCTTCTCTACATTGTGGTTGGTGCCTATAGTCCTAGCTACTCAGGAGGCTGAGGCAAGAGGATTGCTCAAGCCCAAGGGTTTGAGGTTGCTATGAGTTATGATGCCCTGATACACTATCCAAGGCAACAGAATGAGACTCTGTCTCAAAAAAATAGAATAAAATAAAATTACAAAAACCTCATATTACCTAAACCTCATATATATTATAAAAGCATTACTCTTCTACTAATTTTAAGCAATATTATTACTTATTGACATCATGAATAAATAATTACTTAATTAAGACAAAAAGAGAACCTGTGGGCTTGGCACCTGTGGCACAGTGGTTACAGCACCAGCCACATACACCGAGGCTGGTGGGTTTGAACCCAGCTCGGACCAGCTGAAGAACAATGACAATTGCAACAAAAGAAAAATAGCCAGGCATTGTGGTGAATGCCTGTGGTCTCAGCTACTCAGGAGGCTGAGGCAAGAGAATTGCTTAAGCCCAAGAGTTAGAGGTTGCTGTGAGCTGTGATGCCACGGCACCCTACTGAGCATAACATAGTGAGACTCTGTCTCAAAAAAAAAGAACCTGTAGAGTCTTAAGGTGGAAAATAAGTACATTATAATTTACATATCACTCATTCAAGCTTTTATAGGAATAATTATTTGCATTTTGCACATGAGGACATAGTCTCAGAAAGTTCCCAAGGAACTCAATTTCAGAACCTCTCTATCCAAGTCCAGGGCAGTTTCCACAACACCACACTTCTTCCATCTTTTCTAGTAAATGTTAGGTAACTAGAATAACATAAAGGCTAAATCATCAGGATCTGAAAGTTACCACTTCACTCGTGGTGCTGCCCTTCCAGCACTAGGACGCATCAGTCTGAGATATGGATATGCGTAGAGTGTGTCCTTGGAGGCACCGCCTATATATCGTGCCATTTAATCCTCACAGCTCTTTGTGGCAGGTATCATTGTTATTTCCTATGCAGTAGTTAAGATAGACTCCTCCTTGTTTCATAGGTGAAGAAACAGAGCTTCAGAGGGGGTAAGT
Source organism: Arctocebus calabarensis (assembly GCA_963573935.1). Classification (NCBI taxonomy): domain Eukaryota; kingdom Metazoa; phylum Chordata; class Mammalia; order Primates; family Lorisidae; genus Arctocebus; species Arctocebus calabarensis. The sequence goes on from CAUYON010001547.1 coordinate 24,038, forward strand.
GACAGGTTCGGTTAACTCAATGAACGCTCAGGTAGCACACATCACATTCCAGGGTCTGATGTAGGCACTGAGAGCTCAGTAGTGGATGAAACAAACACGGTCCCTGCCCTCATGGAGCTTATAATCCATGCAGGATGATAGACATGCAAATCAATAAGATTGTTACAGACATTGACACCATGACTTGATGATAAGGCTTGATGTGATGGCATTGGGTCAGCAATTGCCTGCTTTTGGTTCTTGGTGTGCTCTTGGTTGAAGAATGACCAGACACACTGAAAGCAAGTTAAGCATGAAGTAACTTTTATGGAGGGAGCTCAAGATAGGTGTATATAGCAAGAGCAAGGTATGTTCACTATAGACAACAAACAGGCCCCTGTCCTAACAAGAAGCTCTGGGTATGGTCTGGGGTCTTGTTTTATTATTATTATTATTTTTTTGAGACAGAGCCTCAAGCTGTCACCCTGGGTAGAGTGCCGTAGCATCACAGCTCACAGCAACCTCCAATTCCTAGGCTCAAGTGAGTCTCCTGCCTCTGCCTCCCACGTAGCTGGAACTACAGGTGCCCCCCACAACGCCCGGCCATAGAATTTATGGTTCTTGAAGACAGGAATCATTCCTTTCTTTGGTAATGTTGTATCCTCCACACCTGGGACAGTATCTGGCATAAGGCACAATTTCAGTAAAAAATATTTAATTTTTAAATGAGTTAGTGCTCACTAGATGATGTTCTGATTATATGGCTTTAAATATGTCTGGCTTCATGGAGAAGAATATGATAACTAAACCAGTTCTCACATCTTGTATTTCCATGTATTCTTTCACTTATTATACATTAATATATTTATATTCTGTCATAGTTCATGCTATGCTTTATGAACATTTCAGAGTGAAACATTATGAAAGGCATAGTCACCTTAGGGTCAATAACAAAAATTCTCTCAGGCTCAAAGTATGGGCAGTGGTGAATCTTTCAACTTAGGTGAAGCCCTACGTAGACCACTCTGAGTGGCCAGCTGGCCTTCTCAAGTGACCCTCATTCTCTTCATTGGATATTTATTCTAAATTCTTTACAGTGGATTATAGATTACATAAGATTTTATTTGCTCTTTGAGCCCATTAGTATCACTCAATAGATCATTCATAAGGTAATTCATGGTCCTAATTCAACATAGAAAATATAAAGCTTGTCAGAATATAATTTTTTCTAATTCCTGAGAGCTAAACATAAAGAAATTCACTCATATCCTCTTAGGCATAAATAAAAACTTACTAACAATAGAATTCACATTTAACTTTTATAGTTTTATTTTTCCAACAGAGGAGCTAAATGAAAAATAGAGTAGCATTTATCAACAAATGAGAGAAATGGTCATAAATGTAAAAGTCAAAATAAAATTCACTTGTCATTGTAAAAGAAACTCAGTGAAGTATGTGCAAGAACTTGGAGCATATTTTATTCATGCATCTTGGCCACGGAAAACACATTAGGAATGAGCCTGGTTGGATACAAATAATTTATTCCAGAAATTAAAAATGGAGGGAAATAAAGTTTTAAAGACTAATCCCATATATGGTGTGTGCATGTGTATACTTCTGCACTGCTGGTGGGAATGCACACTAATACATTCCTTTTGGAAGGATGTTTGGAGAATACTTAGAGATCTAAAAATGGACCTGTCATTTAATCCTATAGTTCCTTTACTTGATATATACCCTGAAGGCCAAAAATCACATTATAACAAACACATCTATACCAGTATGTTCATTGCAGCCCAATTCATAATTGCTAAGTTATGGAAGAAACCCAAGTGCCCATCGACCCATGAATGGATTAATAAGTTGTGGTACATGTATACCATGGAATACTATGCAGCCTTAAAGAAAGATGGAGACTTTACCTCTTTCATGTTTACATGGATGGAGCTGGAACATATTCTTCTTAGCAAAGTAGCTCAAAAATGGAAGAAAAAGTATCCAATGTACTCAGTCCTACTATGAAGCTAATTTATAGCTTTCATGTGAAGGTTATAACCCAATTATAGCATAAGAAAATGGGGGAAAGTGGCAAGGGAGGGAGGGGAGGGGGGAGGCTAGCTGGAGGGAGGGTAAATGGTGGGGCCACACCTATGGTGCATCTTAGACGGGTTCAAGCAAAACATACTAAATGCAGAACACAATGTCTTCATACCATAACTAAGAAAATGACATGATGGCTATGTCAAACCGTTTGATGAAAATGTTTCAGATTGTATATGAAACCAGCACATTGTACCCTTTAATTGCACTATTGTACTCAGCTGTGAGTCAACAATAAAAAAAATAAAAAATAAAATTTTAAAAATTGCATTCTACACATTAATGAAATGTACAATATAATCATTTGATAAGGAGTCTCGTAGTAGAAGTGATGTATTGGGGAAAATTATATTACTACTAAAAAATTCTCAGTAGAGAATATATT
>CAUYON010001548.1:0-24178 GCA_963573935.1 Arctocebus calabarensis
AATCAACACCCATAAATCCATAGCCTTTATATATAACAACAATTGCCAAGACAAAAAAAAAAAGTCAAGGGACTCTATTCCTTTCATACTAGTGCCAAAGAAGATGAAATATTTGGAAGTTTACCTAACAAAGGATGTGAAAGATCTCAATGAAGAGAACTATGAAATGTTAAGAAAAAGAATAGCTGAAGATGTTAACAAATGGAAAAATATACCATGCTCATGGCTGGGAAAAATCAACATTGTTAAAATGTCTATACTACCCAAAGCAATATATAATTTTAATGCAATTCCTATCAAAGCTCCATTGTCATATTTTAAAGATCTCAAAAAAATAATACTCCATTTTATATGAAATCAGAAAAAATCTTGAATAGTCAAGACATTAGTCAGAAATAAAAACAAAGCAGGAGGAATTATGCTCTCAGACCTGAGACTGTACTATAAATCGATAGTGATCAAAACAGCATGGTACTGGCACAAAAACAGAGAAGTAGATGCTTGGAACAGAATAGAGAACCAAGAGATGAATCTAGCTACTTACCGTTACTTGATCTTTGACAAGCCAATTAAAAACATTCAGTGGGGGAAAAAACTCCCTATTTAACAAATGGTGCTGTGGGAACTGACTGGCGACCTGTAGAGGACTGAAACTGGACCCACGCCTCCCACCATTGACTGAGGTAGACTCTCACTGGATTAAAGGTTTGAACTTAAGGCATGAAACCATCGAAATATTAGAAGAAAGTGCAGGGGAAATTCTTGAAGGAATTGGCTTGGGTGAATATTTTATGAGTAGGACTCCCCAGACAATTGAAGCAGTATCAAAAATACACTTCTGGTACCTGATCAAACTAAAAAGCTTCTGTACAGCCAAGAACATAGTAAGTATAGGAAGAAGACAGCCCTCAGAATGGGAGAAAATATTTGCAGGTTATGCCTCCAACAAAGGTTTAATTTAATAACCAGAATCCACAGAGAACTCAAACATATTAGCAAGAAAAGAACAAGTGATCCCATCTCAGGGTGGGCTAAGGACTTGAAGAGAAACTTCTCCAAAGAAGACAGGCGCACGGCCTACACACTCATGAAAAAATGCTCACCATCATTTAATCATCAGAGAAATGCCAATCAAAACTACTTTGATATATCACCTAACTCCAGTAAGATTAGCCAACACAACAAAATCCCAAAACCAGAGATGTTGGCATGGATGTGGAAAAAATGGAACACTTCTACACTGCTGGTGGGAATGCACACTAATACCTTCCTTTTGGAAGGATATTTGGAGAGTACTTAGAGATCTAAAAATAGACCTTCCATTCAACCTAGTATAATTCCTTTACTAGGTATATACCCAGAAGACCAAAAATCATATTATAACAAAGACATCTGTACCAGAATGTTTATTGCAGCCCAATTCATAATTGCTAAGTCATGGAAGAAGCCCAAGTGCCCATCGACCCACTAATGGATTAATAAATTGTGGTACATGTATACCATGGAATACTATGCAGCCTTAAAAAAGATGGAGACTTTACCTCTTTCATGTTTACATGGATGGAGTTGGAACATATTCTTCTTATCAAAGTATATCAAGAATAGAAGGAAAAGTATCCAATGTACTCAGCCCTACTATGAAGCTCATTTATAGGTTTCATATGAAGGCTATAACCCAACTATACCATAAGAATATGGGGAAGGGGGCAAGGGAGGGTAGAGAATGGGGGATGTTGGGGTGGAGGGAGGGTAATTGGTGGGGCCACACCTACAGTGCATCTTAGAAGGGTCCAGGCGAACCTTACTAAATGCAGAATAAAAATGTCTTCATACAATAACTAAGAAAATGCCATGAAGTCTATGTTAATCAGTTTAATGAAAATAGTTCAGATTGTATATGAAACCAGCACATTGTACTCCTTGATTGCACTAATGTACACAGCTATGATTTAATAATAAAAATAATTAAAGAAATAAATTGATATAAAAAAATTTAAGACAAAAGCTTATAGACTAGGGATATAAAATATGTATTTTTGTACATCTGTATGTTTATGTTTTAAGTGAAACATTATTGCAAAAAAAAATTGAAAAAGACTAAAAAGTTTCTAAGGTAAAAATGTTACAATAAGTTGATTTTGCTAATGAAAAATAATTTGTTTTAGAAATTCAATGTAGCCTAAGTGCATCATATTTATGGATTCTGCAGAAGTGCATAGTAATGTTTCAGGCTTTTACATTTCCACTACTCCTGACTTACCCGGGGCCACTTCTAATCCTATAAACTTACTTATGATACGTGCTCTATACAAGTATATCACCTTTTATCTTTTATACCAAATCTTTATTGCATTTTTTCTATGTTTAAATATATTTAGAAATATAGATGCTCTCATCGTGTTACAATACCCTACTGTATTCAGCACAGTAACACCCTGTACAAGTTTGTAGTTCAGGAGCAATTGGCTGCACCATCTAGTGTAGGTTTGTGTCAGTGTACACTGGGATGTTTAATAACAGGAAAATTGCCTAATACCACACATTTCTCAGAACATATCCCTATTGTTCAGTGCTGCATGACTATATCTAATGCTTTGGGAGAATTTAAATAATCAGCAGGGTGAGTATAGATAGAAGAAAGTAGAAATCACTGAGCTATTGGGAACTTTGAGGATAAGTGTTTAGGGAAGAAGAGGAGGACTCTACAAAGGAGACTTAGAAGAAACTTTTGAGGAAAACAAAGAAAATCAGGGATTTTTTCATCCTGTGAACCAAATAAAAGAAAAAAGAAGTGACCTACAAGTTAAAGTTAATTATTAATCCTAATAAAACAAGAAGCTAATTATTGGAAGAATGTTTGTCACACTAGCATGAACGTTCTTAGTGCAAGTGGTGGTGATAGCTACTTATCGTGACTTGATCTTTGACATGCCAATTAAAAACCTTCAGTGGGGAAAAGGCCCCCTATTTAACAAATGGTGCTGGGTGAACTGGCTGGCAACCTATAGAGGACTGAAACTGGACCCACACCTCTCACCATTAACTAAGGTAGACTCTCACTGGATTAAAGATTTAAATTTAAGACATGAAACAATCAAAATATTAAAAGAAAGTGCAGGGAAAACTTTTGAAGGAATTGGCTTGGGTGAATATTTTATGAGGAGGACTCCCCAGGCAATTGAAGCAGTATCAAAAATAAACTACTGGGACCTGATCAAACTAAAAAGCTTCTATACAGTCAAAAACATAGTAAGTATAGCAAGCAGCCCTCAGAATGGGAGAAAATATTTGCAAGTTATGCCTCCGACAAAGGTTTAATGACCAGAATCCACAGAGAACTCCAGCGTATTAGCAAGAAAAGAACAAGTGATCCCATCTCAGGGTGGGCAAAGGACTTAAAGAGAAATTTCTCTAAAGAAGATAGGTGCACGGCCTACAGACACATGAAAAAATGCTCACCATCCTTAATCATCAGAGAAATGCAAATCAAAACTACTTTGAGATATCACCTAATTCCAGTAAGATTAGCCCACATAACAAAATCCCAAAACCAGAGATGTTGGCGTGGATTTGGAGAAAAGGGAACACTTCTACACTGCTGGTGGGAATGCACACTAATATATTCCTTTTGGAAGGATGTTTGGGGAGTACTTAGAGATCTAAAAATAGACCTGCCATTCAATCCTATAATTCCTTTTCTAGGTATATACCCAGAAGACCAAAAATCTCATTATAACAAAGACATCTGTATCAGAATGTTTATTGCAGCCCAATTCATAATTGCTAAGTCATGGAAAAAGCCCAAGTGCCCATCGACCCATGAATGGATTAATAAATTGTGGTACATGTATACTATGCAATACTATGCAGCCTTAAAAAAAGATGGAGACTTTACTTCTTTCGTGTTTACATGGATGGAGCTGGAACATATTCTTCTTAGCAAAGTATCTCAAGAATAGAAGAAAAAGTATCCAATGTACTCAGCCCTACTATGAAGCTAATTTATAGGTTTCAAATGAAGGTTATAAACCAACTATAGCACAAGAATATGGGGAAATGGAAAAGGGAGGGGAGGAGAGGAAGTAGGTTGGGGTGGAGAGAGGGTAATTGGTGGGGCCACACCTACAGTGCATCTTAGAAGGGTACAGGCGAACCTTACTAAATGCAGAAAAAAAATGTCTTCATACAATAACTAAGAAAATGCCATGAAGGCTATGTTAAACAGTTTGATAAAAACATTTCAGATTGTATATGAAGCCAGCACATCATACCCCTTGATTGCACTAATGTACGCTGCTATGATTTAATAAAAAAAAAATGTCTCAAGGAAATGAAATTAGGAGAAAATGAGACAAAGCATTGCAGGCTACAAGACAAGCTGAGGGATCACTCATACACATGTTGAGCATTTCTTATCCAAAATTCATGAGAACAACCAGAGTCTTTTGCATTTTGGATTTTGTTTTTAGATTTAGGAAAGTTTTCATAAAGATAATGAGATATCTTGGGGATGAGACCACTGCATAAACATGAAATTCATTTATGTTTTATGTATATTGTCTATACAGGGCATGAAGGTAATTTTATAAAACATTTTAAACAACTTTGCTGGGGAAACAAAGTTTGTGCATATTGAGCCATCAGAAAGCAAAATTGTCACTACCCCAGCCAGCCACGTGGGAAATCTGCAGTTGTTTGTTTTCACCTTCATTTCTGACTCTGAATTTAGGCAATACTGATAAACAATCCTTTTTTACACTTACTCACATACAAGCACATAACAATAAAAATATAACACGACATTAATATGGTGAAAAAATAATGTGTTCATGGTAAGTGAGCAACACAGTCGCATCACCAGGATACCTGTCTTTGCTGGTAAACAGCAGCTTTCTGTCTCTATAGAATGCTGTTTTGATTAAAAGGTTAATGTACAATGTGTTTCATACTGTCTTTTTTTGTTTGTTTGCTCGATTTGTTTTGTTTTGTTGTGAGAAGAAGCATTAGAAATGTTTGAAGAACCATGAAATGTTTCCTCTAGGGATGAGGAGACTTCCACTGGGTGGTTTTCTAAAATGTTTCCTCTAGGCTTGGCACCTGTGGCTCAGCGACTAGGGTGCCAGCCACATAACACCGAAGCTGGCAGGTTGGATCCTGGCCCGGGCCTGCCAAACAACAAAGACAACTACAACCAAATATAGCTAGGCATTGTGGCAGGCACCTGTGGTCTCAGCTACTTGGGAGGCTGAGACAAGAGAATCCCTTAAGCCCAAGAGTTTGAGGTTACTGTGAGCTGTGACACCACAGCATTCTACTGAGGGTGACATATGAGACTCTGTCTCAAAAAAGAAAAGAAAAATGTTCCCTCCAGAGTCATCTGCCTCATTAACAATGGTTTTTGTTTTAGAAATCTGTCTTTGATTTTATAAACTGACATAATTTTTTGTTCTGTTCTTCAATAAGTCCATCATACGCCGTCACCATGGATAGAGACACCTTTCTGCAGCGTTAACGTCATCTTCATCATCGCTATTGCCACGATTGTCTTGATTTAAAACTATTTTGTCTATTTTACCCTAGTTTGATAAATGAATAAATGGAGCCTCATTATTCATGTTAAAAGCTTCTTTAATATCTACTATTTTACCATTGTTTGATATATGAACAACTGAAGGCCCATGATTGATGCTAAAAGATTCTTTAATATCCACTATTTCCAGCTCGCTGACAAGGACATTTTTGTATATGAAGGTCAAATTTTTTTTTGTTTTAACATTTCACAAATAGAATCCTTCAAAACTACCCCCTTATTCATCATCATCACTGAACATAGTCATGGGCCAGAGGTTGTTCAGGCATGCCTAACTGTCTTTAGTCACTATGTTCCAACTGTTGGCAATACATCCTTTAGGCTAAACTTCTCTTTCTCAGGGGAGGAAAAAACTTCCACACTCACACCTTGACTTTGTTCACTGCCATGAGTATGCTATTCAAGAAATATTCTAATCTTCACTTTTCATTGATCTAAAGATACGCTGGTTACATAACTGAATTAATGAAGTCACATTTGGGGGAGAGTACATAGCCTAGCTTTGTGGAAGGCTGAGGCAAGAGAATCGCCTAAGCCCAGGAGTTGGAGGTTGCTGTGAGCTGTGTGATGCCATGGCACTCTACCGAGGGTGATAAAGTAAGAAGACTCTGTCTCTACAAAAAAAAAAAAAAACAACAAAAACCCAAAACATTATTTTTGATGAGAGTTTCAGTTGCAGGATGAGCAGAATGGTTATTAAGGAATAACAAGATCATGCTGTACTGGTATCCAGTACAGCTTCCCTGCAGGGAGCACCAGCTACTGGTGCAAAATGTTTGTGAAACCAGCTGAAAAACTGTTCGATGATCCATGCCTTTTGGTTAGCAGAAGAATGAACTGGTCAGTAATTTGCTTCTTGAAAAAGGCAATGGACACAATGGAAGAAGCCCAAGAGCCCATCGATACACGAATGGATTAATAAACTGTGGTACATGTATACCATGGAATATTATGTAGCCTCTTTTATTTTTCTACCTTATAATTCTGAAGGTCTTTAAATGTGGTAATGATTATTATCACTTCTTGATTCCAGTTCTGTGGTTATTTTGTACAACCAGAAGACTCATTCCATTTACAAGACAATGGGGAATAGAAGAAAATATCTATATTAAGTAGGAAAGAGAAATTTTAAAAAACTGCTTCATATTTTGCTCTGCTCTACAATTAATTGCCACAGAACCTTTCAAAAGCAAAGCAAAATGATTATAAAATTGAGTCCATATGACTTATGAGGACATAGAATGAAGAACAGGGATATCATTAAACTTTGAAAATTATCATATCTTATCTGTTAAGTGGAGATTAAAAAATGTTTACCTTGTCTAGCTTATAAAATTAATTTTGAATTTTATAAATGAAGACATGAAAATATATGATGGTGAGTATAGTAAATAACTGTTAGGTAGCTAGTTAAATATGAGCAGCATGGATGATTTTGGACTGGTCCGGGTCAGGCTGACCTGCACTTTTTCAGAATGAGGCTGATTAAGACCCTGTAGCTGGGTTGTTTTCAACTTGGCAGGTAGGCAATTCAGACAGAAGACTTACTGTGTCTGATGTTTCTCAATGTCCTTTGGCTTAAAATAATCCTTTTGCCAAAGTGTCAGTATTGGGGTGGCATACTCCAACCCCCTTCACCACCCTGAGAGCTTTGCTTGTTTTGTCCATGAAGTCACAGATTTATTATCTTCCAGGCAAAAAGATATAATAATAAATAATCAATAAATAATTAATAATAAAGATGGACTTATATTTTCCATCTCTGAATCACATTTGCGAATGCAAATCACATTTGAGAATGCTTTTTATTGATACACACACATACATATATATTTTACACACATGTATGTGTAGAGTGTGTGTGAAGAAAAGCATTTTCAAATGCAAATGTGCTTCAGAGATGGAAAATATGTGTATATATTTCTTTAATGATTTTCCCAAGTTAGTATTTCAAAAATTCATCTGGGCCAGTTTTAAATACCTGTTTTCCAAGTGATTCTGGTTCTGGGTGAAGTCCAAAAATGTTCATTTTAACAATTATTTTCTGTGACTCTGATAGCTGTATTTTGTGGACCATGCTCTGTAATGCTCAGAGAAAAATAAAGTCTTAGTTTATATTTGCTCTTCCCATAATCCAGCGGTTCTCAACCTGTGGGCCACAATGATGAAAATACATCCTGCATATCAGATATTTTACATTACAATTCATAACAATAGCAAAATTACAGCTATGAAGTAGCAATGAAAATAATTTTATGGTTGGGGGTCACAACAACATGAGGAACTATATTAAAGTGTCACGGTATTAGGAAGGTTGAGAACCACTGCCATAAACACATTTGGAGGTATGAGCTGGAGCTTCCTTCCTTGTCCTCTGCCAATTCATAGTCTTCTCACGTTCTTATGTGCTTTAAACATTTCTGAATGTATATGAATCATGCCCTATGATTGCACCAATGTACAGAATTATGATTCAATAAAATTATAAAAAAAAAAAAAAGTATATGGAAGGCCAGGCATGGTGGCTCACCCCTATAATCCTAGCACTCTGGGAGGCCAGGGCAAGTGGATTGCTTGAGCTCAGTAGTTACAGACCAGTCTGAACAAGATCATGATTCTGTGTCTACTAAAAGTAGAAAAACTAGCTGTGTATGGTGGAGCTTGCCAGTAGTCCCAGCTACGTGGGAAGCTGAGGCAAGAGGATCTCTTGAGCTCAAAAGTTTGAGGTTGCTGGGAGATATGAGGACACCCAGGCAATCTACCCAAGGTGACAGAGTGAGACTCTGTCTCAAAAAAAAAAAAAAAGTGTCTGTAAAAGATAACAAAATTTATCTTTTTGAAGAACTTAGTAGGACAATGGGAATCAAAAGAGTAAAAAAAGAAGAAAGGAAGGAAAAAGGGAAAGTGTACAAATGGTGTAATCATCTTTGGGATATGAGGGCTACGTAGGCTACTCTGCTTGTCATATAATATTCTGAGTATTTACAACTGTATACTGACTCATTTTACAATATACTTATGAAATAAAAGGTATTTGAAATATTCGTTTTGATTAAAAGGGCACAAAACTACTTTCTGTTTACATGACTCTATTTTATCTTAATAAAAATGTAGCACCTAGTATTCTGGTATGCCTGCATTATAACAATATTTCAAAATCAATTCAAAATGAAATATAGAGGTGTGTAAAGGGGACATATAACCACTATCCTAGAGGTCACTGAGGGCAGCACTAGATTATATTGGAAAATCAATGTGCCACCAATGACAGAAGTAATGTCTTTGCTATTTTATTGGCTTTAATTGGTATAATCTTATAATTAGTAACAACTGTAATTTTTTAACTTTAATCAAATTATATTTATGGTAATTCCAAAAGTCTCCTAAGTGTGGCATGTAATCAAATAGAAATATTCTAATCACCTAATATGAATAGTACTATACAACTAAAAACTTGAATATTTTTAATATTTTATTATCATGGGGACACCAACTAAGTATATCCAAGGATCACAATAGGATGTGAATATTTTGTTTATATGTATTTTCTACTCCTTACAATTAAAGTTTAGTTAAAGCTTGATTTATTTCAGGTCCTAAAACACTAGGCAGTGTAAATGTAGATAATGTACTTAGTTTCAAATGTCTGTATAAATTGGCTACTATCACTTTAGCATGTTAGAATCAAGTGCATGATTTCTCATAATTATCTTTCAATTCATTAAAATGAATTTAGGATAATAGATGATAAGAAAAAGATTAGCAGTCATTTCCCAATCCATCCTGTTCCTGGAAGCAACCAAAAATAGAGGTAGTTAGGTAAAGACCAATCTTCTTGTTAATGTGCTAGTCAAGCTGCCAGAGGCAATTAGCTAATAGAAAGATAACAGAAAGTCCTGATCTACAGAATGCTTTTTAGGATAGATTGAGATACATCTGGTTAGTCAAGGTTGCTGATTATTAACAAACAGAATTCACAGACTAATTGAATATGATTCACTAAAGAATGTATCATCAGCTTTATAATATTTAGAGTATAAAACGTATATATTTTATAACTTAAATATCTCTTGTTATGGAAATTACTTACTCCCTGATCATATCACTTAGAGATTCACCCTTCAAATCTAGATCAGGCTATGTTCTAATTTGGCAAGGGAGAATTTGAAGGGCTTTACTCCTGGTCTCAGATTATGCTATGCTTTGTTGGCTAATCTGTGGGTTTCACTTGAGTCTCACTATTCTTTATTTTCCTTATTGATAAATTTTCTTATTCTTCTAAACATTTCCCAGCTATTTCACTCATAGAAAAACAAGGTATCTAATATGAAATGTATGTGCTTTTCCCTCTTTTTCAGTATATCTATATTAGTTTATGTTCCATTGTTTTTCACCTGACTATGATGCTACTTCATCAGTTCAATAACAAAAAATGATTTATCAAATGGGCAGCCCTTATGGCTCAAGGAGTAGGGTACTGGCCCCATATACCAAAGGTGGTGTTCAAATTCGGCCCCAGCCAAAAATCATCAAACATTGTGTTGAGAGTTAGAGTTATGACAGAATAGAAACACAGATTCTCCATCTGACAGTATGGGATTGTAGTCTAGAGAATAAGCTAGATGGTAATGCCATATAATAATTTGTAAATTATTTGAACTTTGTTAACCTCTAAGATAATGCAAGAAGTTAAAAAGTTTTTCTTAATGAAGTGTCATCTAAGGCAAGAACTTGATATAGAACAAAGAGGGAAGTAAGAGGAGGCTGAGTGTTGTACATAAAGAAAATAGCATGAGTCTTGGCCCTGAGGACATTTAAGAACTGAAGGAAGGTCACATGGATAAAGTTCAAGAGAGGATAGAGGGACACAGTGGAGAGCCAGCCTGGTGCTAGATACAGAAGGCCACAGAGCCCCTGTTCAGAAACTATAGCCTTTAACCTAAGACAAATAGAATACTCTGGATGCAGATTTGCATTGTTTTAGAATAAATAATGCAAATTAATAAATCCCTTTTTCTAGATTTAAAATATTACCTATTACTAATTCCCTTCCCCTACACTCAAGAAGTAACCATCAATCATCTCCTCTTTTAGTCTCATCTTCACACCTTATTTCCTGTCAATTTCTTTCCCTCACAAATATCCCAAGTGTACTAGGACCAAAGAACTATTTTTCTTCAATGTGAGTACAAATTCCCTTGTCTTTCATTGCCAAATATCTTGAAATAATAATGGATCATCTGCTACAGTACAACTGTTGTAAGAATTACATCTAGAAGACTCATGGATAAACTTCAGTCCGAGTAACCCTAGTATTTTATTTACATATCATTGTGTAGTAGTATAAACAACGTTGAGTGCATCTCTGAAGTGTCCCTAAGACGAAGAGTTTACTTCTTTGTGAATTAGCTATCCACTTCACAGTATTACCAATTAAACACATGATTTGCCCCTCAATAAATATCTATTGTGCAGTTGTCGGGTGCAGAATGGAAGTATTGACAAGATCTGTGCCCTCCCAGAAATAGAGAGATGATTGTGCTACAGGTAGAAAAGAGGGAATACCAATAAGAAATAAGAAAATAAATATATGCATTAATTCCACATTCTAATATATTGTATAGAAGTGATTTTAAATTATAAGATAGTTTCAATTCTGACCATCACAATGGACCACCAGCAAATCCACCAGGAAGTTCTTCTGGGCTTTACAATGCCAATTCCTTCTCCCAGGTCACATGAAGTTGAGGCAATACCACCCTCTGTGCTGTGATGTGCCATCTCCTTGTGTGACTGCCTGGCACTCCACTCTGCCAGGAGGTAAGAGGATGCACTGGCAAGTGGCACAGAGGACTCACAGGGGTTACTCACAACCCTGAAGTAGCAATCAGACAAAAGTAAAAGCCATAGATTGGAATTGTTACCTTTCAAATTGAGAAACAGGACAACAAAACATGGAAAATATTAGTAACATGTGACAAAGAGCTCATTTTCTGACTGCAAGAATTCTTAAAACTCCCAAGTGGTTGTATCATTTTAGGTTTTTTTAAAATGATTTTTTAAATTTTAGATTAATATGAGAATACAAATAATTAGTTTATAATGTTTGCATTTGGGGGGGGACTCCCTGTTGTAGTTGTGTCCTGTACCCAGAGTTGTTCCATGTATCCTTTTATTGTGCCCATTAAATGGAAGCACACCGAACCTCCTTCCTCCTTCCCTCCCCCCTCCTTCCTTCTCTCTTCCCCATCTTGAAGTAAATTGAGTTTTTCTCTTACGCGAGTGTGTATTAGATGGTAGTATTTATTTTGTTTATGGTGCTCTTTAGTATATAAAAGTTACATTTTACAAAAAAAGGTAGTTTCAATTCATTCATTCGTTTATTCAGTAAGTATCTGTGTGCTATCTACTCTGAGAATTAACTGTATTGAGTAAGCAAATGTCAGTAAAAGAGTGCTCTGTCTTTAAAGAGCTCAGATTCTCAGGAGGAGTAAATAAGTGACCCTTATAATGAGGTGGGTTAAAGAAAAGGAGTGGAGGAAACTACTGGAGGACAGACTCAATTTCTTAAGAAAGGAGAGATAGAATTTTATAGTACAGATAAAATCTAGGACATTGAATTTTCAAGGATGAAGAAAAGATTGTTAAAGATGGGCTGGGGTCTTCCATGATGAAGATTAAATGATATGAATAAAGGGATAAATGTGGAAAAGTGACTGAGTCAGGTTTAAAGACCAGGACAAAGAATACACAAGTGATGGGGAGAGAGGACTGGTAGATACAGGAGAAATACACATGCACTCACTTAGCCTTTTGTTCCAAATTCATATTATTTATTATTAAATGTTATCAAGATTAAGATATTAGCCTTAATCTACCTATTCAACTCAGATAGTTTAACAGATTAAATTAACTAGAGAAATTTATATAATAATTAACTACTTATCCCATTACCTTTCACAGTGAAATCAAGCCTACAATTAAACAACTAATTAAACAGGATTATTCATTTTAGGGGAGTCATAACTGTATTTTTCTTTCTCCTTGGAATTAATGAGATGTTCCATTCCACAATACGCATTTCATCACCAAACTCTCAAATTCCCACTGGGCAGCAAGACATTAGTGTTTGAATATTTATGATGGTGCTGAAGAATAGTCAGTGATTGGATCATCTGCAATAAAAGTAATATTAGGAACAGCCATTTCTTATGTATTGTAAGTTTGCTTTCTACACCCAGGACCCTTAGGAGGAAAATTCCATTAAAACAAATCTAATTAATAGACATGCATCTTGCCACACGATCAGCATTTATCATTTTTAAATTATTATGTCATTCCCCTCTATGAGCGAAATGCAGTCCTTGTTATAGATCATCACCACAAGATCAATGTCTCTAGCTTCAAAAATAGATGTATCTTTTGGCTTCAAATTAATCTGCTAGCTGGAGTCTTGGTATTACTTCAGTGTATTAGTCTGAAAATATGTTCATGAATATTCATTTATGAGGGTGGATTTCTTAATTTCGATAGTTAGCTTTTTAGTATAGTTTCTTTCATTTTCCTTGGGTAGCCACTATCCGTTATCACTTTGCATTTATGCAGAAGCTTTCCTCTAAGGAGCTTAAAGTACTGTAGTTTAATTGTCCAAAAGAAATGGTGTCAGGTAGAGAGAAGGGAAGCAGAAAAATGTGTGTCCTGATTGTCTTAGGGAATTGGGAGATAGTTAATTCTAATTCTGGCTTTGAGCCCAGACAGTGAGGCTGTGTCTACTCCAGTGAGGTTGTGTGTGAGCCTTTTAAATTTTACTTCCATGAGAACATGTATGTGGCTTTACATTTCAAGAAATTCCCTATGTCATTCTGTCTAAACCAGTGGTTCTCAACTTGGGGCAAGTTTTCTCCTTCCCTGCATCTGCCCCTATCTGAGGCAAATGTAGTACCGTCCAGAAATACTGTGTGTGGGGGGAGGGGTTGTGATATTGGCATCTAGTGCATTCAGACTAAGGATCTGCTAAACATCTTACAAGGCATGGAATAGCTCCTACTAAAAAATTCCAAATGTCAGTACTGCTGATGTCAAGAGACTGATCTAAGCCTTAATACCAAACATTCAATTTCTCTGGTATTTACAGAAGATGTCTAATGCCTGATAATAGTGGTGGATGCCAAGTATAATTCTGATTCTAGTGAAACCTCATTAGCAATAAGGAGAATTCCAGGACGTAATATAACTTGTACCTTTAATTCTGGAAACTAATCTAAGAAATCATCGTCAGAAATAAAATCAATCTTGACCCTAGTTTCCAACCATGAGTGTAAAGTAATAAAAGAATCCTTTTGAATTTTTATATTATCTGGAGTGTATGATACCCACTCTTTCTGGAGTCAAGGTAAGTTTCTCATTGAAGCTTGTATGCCAGGGTGGCAGTTTGCCTTCGCTTTGGGGTATGCCTTTGGCAGAAGAGAGACCATGAAAGTGTCAAATCCAACCTCCTAGTTCTATTATCCTTTTTCTCTGGCTCTTTAGGAGGGATAAAATCACTGGCAGGATCAATACAACAGGGGCCCCAGGAACAATCTCACAAAATCAGCTCTTTGTTATAAGATGGACTGAGTCTGTCTCCGGGAGCGGGGAGAGACAGATGCATTCCCTTATTCCCTGACACTGTGAGGCTGTTATCTTCCAATGGCTCGGTACAGGGAGGAGGGGCTTTTGGGAGAACTAGTTTGGTACTAAACAAGTGTCCTCAATTTCATCTCTGTATAGGAATTCCTATAAAAGGCCACCCAGAAGGGGTGAGGGAAATTCCGAGATTGATAAAGCACTCCTTCCTTTGTAGGGAGTAGCAGTTGCTCAGGATAGGATTATGACATAGTGCCTGTTCTTATCCTTCTTCCCAGATGAGGCAATGGCTCCAGGCAGCACCAAGGCAGGGAGCCCATTTCTCTCTAGAAAAGCTGAAGATCCTCACTATTACCTAACAAGCTGAAAGCCATAGTGGAAGCAAATCCATCTCAGCCTATGCATGAATTAGCACCAAGGTTTGATGTTATTGTTCCAAAGATAGTGGATTGTTTGAAACAAATCCATAAGGTAAAGAAACTGGACAGAGGGTTCCTCATAAATTAAACAAGCATCAGAAGAGCTTGTCTCGAAGCTTGCCTTTCCTTGCTGTAAAACATAACAGCAAACCATTTCTACACCACATTGTTCAATGAGTTGAAAAATGGATTGTTTGTGACAAACATAAGCATTTGGCACAATGGTTGTAGATGAATGTAGATGAAGTGCCGAAACACAGTCTCCAACTGAATATTCATCAAAAAAAGATAAAGGCACCAGTTGTCTGGTGCTAGGATTATCCACTACAGATTCATGAAACTCAGTCAGTTGGTTATATTGAATGTCTGCTGATGCCAGTTGGAAAAATGATAAGGATTCCATGATTAAGCAGCCGAGTTGGTCAACAGTGACAGAGAATCCTTCTGCAAGACAACACTCCACCATGAATCCCACTAACAACACAGCTCCCACCATGGAGGCTGGAATTGGAAACTCTGTCATCCACAGTATTCATGGGACCTTGTACCAATTGACTACCACTTTTTCAGGCTTTGGACCACTTCTTGTAAAAAGAATATTCAATTTTCAACAACCTGTGGAAAAAGCCTTTTGCAATTTCATCACCACTCACTCTCTAGGAGTCTTTGCTACTGAAATAAACAAGCTACCCTTAAGATTGCAAAACTGTGTCTACAGTTTAGGTACACACTTTGATTATTTGCACTGCATATTGTTTAAGGTATAATAAGTTAAGATTTTGCTCAGACAGGTCATTTCATACACCACACATGCACAACATGTGTTGCATGTGTATATATATAGATATACATTAATTCATGAATTTCTAGTCTTCTAGATAGTTCTTATTGACATATGATTCCTCCTACAAAGACAATACTTTTTTCTTTTTATGGATTAAGCTTATGGTCTATAATTTTTCTTCTCTTAGATGTATAATTTTACAGTTAAAAGTCAAAATAAAGAAAACAGATTGGCAGCAAATCCTAATCATTCCATAAGTAAAATGCCTGGTTCCAAGCATGACTGATTTTTTTCTTTTGTGTATTAGATCTTATTCAAATGCATGCTTTTCCAGTCAACTTTTATTTGAAGTCATTTTTTTCAGAAAATAAAAATTAAAAGTTTTTTTTAATATCCATATGTTATGGATCAAATCGTGCCACCTCCAATTTATATGTTGATGGTCTAACTCCCAATGTGACTATATTTAGAGATAGGGTCTTTAAGGATATAATTCTGATAAATAGGATCATATGAGTGGGGTTCTAATCCTGTCCTTCTCAGATGACGACAACTCCATGAGTGTGCTCACCCACAGGAGATAAGCTGAGAACTCAGTGAGAAGGAGTTTGTCTCCAAGCCAGAACGAGAGGCCTCACCTCACCAGAAAATGAACTCTGCTGCCACTATGATCTTCCAACCTTTAAAATGGTGAAAAGGAAATTGCTGTTGTTTAAGCTGCCCATTCTGTTATGGAAGCTGAGACAAAGTAATATGCTGTGCACAATCCAAATGCTTATACTTAATTCACTCTTAGAGAGGAAGGATATACCTAGAAAAAGATAATGGGGATCTAGCCAAAGAATCTAGCCTGTTTCCCTACATTAGCTAGCACAACATATCCAGCAGGTGATCACCACTTTAACATACACTTGAATGTTAATGGTTCTTTACCATCCCATTTTTTTCACAATCTTTTTGCCATGGGTTTTAAATATTAAGTTCACCTAATGAGTAGAGTATAGTATATATATTTTTTGTAAGTATAGCATTATTTATCAGATATATTTCTCTAAATTGGCTTGTTCAATCAACTTTATGTGCACTTTAATTTAAGGTTTTTTAAAATTGTCCTGACAATTAACATTTTGGCAAAACTATTGGATTCTAATAGAAATGTCAACAATGACAATGATATCTGGCATATTTCTAAAATTTCTAAAATTATAAAATTTCTAAAATTATGTATCTTTGGAATATGTAACTAGATAAGTGCTTAAAATCTAACTTATTCATATAATTATTTATTTTTAATGGGAATACTTCATTGGGAAAATTTCTAGCATGTACATTAGATCTCCATTATCTTTTCCCAGGTACAGCATTTCTCACAAATGAGTGAATTAAGCATTTGGATTGTTCACAATTTTGCTATACAATATAGCGAATTCTTTTCTCTGGGAAAATATAGAGGCAGAGGACTATTGTCAAATTTTTTAAGAGCAGAAAATATTATCTTTTTTTTATTCAGGATAGGAAAGAGCAAAAGAAAGGATGAAGGAAAAGCAAAGATGAAAAAAAAACTCTCTTAATGTGATGCCCATAGCAATTGATAAGGCAGTATTGCTAATGAGCTCCTTAGAGGTGGTGCGAATGAACCATATTAAACATTGTCAGAAGCAAGCTAATCTTATGTCTTTGGCTAGAATTTTATTAGTTTTTTTTTTTTACAAGGTATGACAAATGTGTCTCTATCTGTGGTTGTGTAGACTTCAACTTCCATAGGTCTGGGCATCAGCAAGAGTAATGGACTGAGGCATTTGTACAGTAACAATAATAATAGCTGCTATTAATTAAATAATTCCTAGATGCCAGGTATTGTACTAGGCATTTTTATGAAATTATTTCATGAAATATTTTTACCACTCCTAGGAATTATAATACTTCTATTTTAAAGATAAATAAACCAAGGAATAATAGGAAGTGAGTTACTGAGTTTGTCCTTCCTTTTCCATTCATTTAGGTTAACATTCGGTTGTTTCTTTAAGATCCTCTGCAGACTTAAGTAGAAAAGTCAGGATTTGAATTCACATTCACAGTTCAGATTTCCAATCTGAAAATGACTTTGATTGACAGTAAGCATGTTGATCAACAACTCGAATTTTGGCTATATTTGTACACTTGTGAGCAAGTTGAAGTTCTTGCTTTCCAAAAACAATTTTCTACATCAAAGTTTATTTCTCCAGAACTGAGAAAGTAATATTTTAAGGAATAAGAGAACTGTGGTCCTCTCTGAGTGAGAGCTATGAAAAACTTAAGGAATTCTTTGTGTGTTATTGCCTCCATTATTCAGAAGGATGCTATTGAAATAATATTTCATAAGTTATTTGTCAGGAATGACTCATTATTTGTCAATATCATTTGGATTTATTACATTTTTCTATTCTATAATTGGCCTTCTCATAGATAGTTAACTGAAAAAAGGAGCATAACACTATTAAAATTGACTTAGTATGAAATATATTTATATCATGAAGGTCTTTTATAACTTGGAGTCTGTCTTATTATCTAACCTTACTTCCATTCATTCTCCCATTTATTCCTACAGAATTTAACTGCTTGGAGCGCCTCGAATATGCCATGTTTTTTATTATTCCTTCATTCCTTACTCAATCTTCTCCCTTGCTCGGCGGCAAGCAACTCCCACAAATCAGCCTGGATACATCTCCAGCCTCATGTAATGATTTAATTGCTATAGAATACCTTTCTTGATCCTTACACCTGCTTTGTGCTATCTTTGTTTAATTACTATCTTTGTGATCTTCCAAAACTTCATACATACCTCTATCATAGAACAGGCAGGCATGGAGTATTATTAGCTTTTGCCTCCTCCTTATATAACTGTCAGATTTTAAAGGTTAACTATTGCCACAATAGTTTTGCATTACAGACTACCCCCCAAACTCAGTAACCTACAATAACATTTATTCTCCTGGCCAGGGATTTAGGTTGTTTTTATTTTAATTTTTTTTTTTTTTGAGACCAAGTTTCATTGTTGACCAGGCTAGAGTGCTGTAGCATCATAGCTCACAGCAACATCAAACTCCTAGACTCAAGCAATCCTCTGGCCTCATCCTCCCCAGTATCTGGAACTAGAGGCACCTGCCACAACACTTGGCTAACTTCTCTAGTTTTAGTAGAGATGGAGGTCTCGTTCTTGCTCAGGCTGGTCTTAAATTCCTGAACTCAAGTGATCCACCTGCCTTGACCTCCCAGAATGCAAGGATTACAGGCATAAGCCACCAGGCTGGGCCTTTTTTGACTTATTTATGAGAAACTCAGATGAACAGCCTAAGTCCAGGCACAAATTTTGTATTTCAGGATCCTAAATTTGTTTTGGATTCAGTTATACTATATATGTTTTCTTTTGGGATTGAAGCTACAACAGCATTTGCTACCTTAGTAGCAGAATTGGTAAATACTCATGTAGGATGACGTGAAACAAAAATTGAGGGGCTGAATCCCCATGGGGAGGACAAAGGTGCACAGAGGGTGGAGAAGCCATATGGCGCCTACAGTTTCAGTCAGGTCAGGTCTGTAGTGATAGGAAGCGACCCCAAGTGCATTGAGCCTGTGCTTCATCCTAAGCAAGCTCCCAGTTCACTGGTGGCAGCAACTTTGGGGCTTGTGAGGGTAGAAGGGCTCTCCTGTAGCTGAGGACCCCAATTACTGCCAGAGATGTAGGGGAGGGAGAAATAAACCTTCCACCTAACCTTCTAGCTGCACTCCAAGGCACTCAGGGGTTGGTCCCTGCTTATATCCTGCTCCTTTGTGTTCTTCTCCACACTTTATTCTTGTGAAATGTCTGGTAGTTTAGTTTTGGAGACTTCTTCTCCCCTTCATCACAGCCGCTGCTCCATGTCAGAGCCTACAACCTTATTCTGCTCTCCTGCTCAGAATTCTATATCTTTCAGTCTTGATGTAGAAATTTTGTTGTGTATACATTACTGCATTTATGGTGTAAAATGTGCTGATTTTATATACAATTTGGAGTGCTTACATCAAACTGGTTAACATAAACTGTGCATATTGCAAGGGTACATGTCACATCTATTGAGAGTAGAGTACAAATGTCTTAAAACAACAATTAAATAAGTGAGGTGAAGGATATATTGATGAAGAATTTGTCTCCCTTGTCACCTTCTCTTAAAAACTTTTATAGGTAGAATTTTTTATCAAGTTATTCAAGTTAAAAGATGCTACCACTATTATTATTATTTTTTTGATGTGTATCTTTATTTTGTTCAGAAATTTTTCATGGTGTTGACAATGAACATTAGTTAATTTTTTTTTGAAGTCATGACTATACATTTTAGAGCAGGTTTAGGTTCATAGTAAAAGTGAGCAGAAATTGTAGAGAGTTCAAATATATCCCTCCCTACACACATAAATAGACTCCTTTACCATCACTGTGCCGCATCAGAGTAGTACATTTATTGTAACTAAAGAGCTGATGGCCCATAACTTGTAGTTTACATGAATAATGAACACAATGTTTTGCCTTCTACTTTAACTCAAACTCTAATTTGATTTCATACTCTACTACTGTGTCTGAATATCAAGGCATTTCAAGTCTACTTTGCTTCTCCTGTTATGATATCATGCTCATGCATAAGTGTTAAAAAGTAAGTCTCAGTACAGCAATATATATATCACTCACATAGCTTTGGCTTATGATTTGAATTTCATCTCAGTTTCTCTTGTCACATACGTTGTTATTCTTTATTTTCTCCATTTATTTAAAACTGTAAAAATTATTCTGTTATAGGTTAAACATGAAAAAAATTTGACCCAAACCAAAATAATCAGAAAGAAAGAGAATACAAAATAAGTTAGGTAAAAAGTTATCTTCATGCCCATTTTAAAGTACATACACATTTTATCCTTCTTTAAAACAATATTTTTCCCCATGATTGCACCAATGTACACAATTATGATTTAATAAAAATAAAAAAAAAACAATACTTGCTACTGCATTTAAATAGTTTAATCTGGCAATTGTTTTTAATGCACAGATGAAGTATCATTTTATTATTGGTTTATGTGTTTTAAAATGAAGATATACCCACAAGTTTCCTAATATATTTGCTGCTATTTCTTCTGACACCAAAGACTGTTTATCCAAGACTCCTGTCATTTTGTTTGAAGTGTAGCTTTTAGAAAGTCTCTTCTCTCCACACCCTGTCCAATATTTGTTATCAATTATCTTTTTTTAGTAACAGTTTTGACAGTCCTAAGAGGTGATATCTCATAGTGATTTCAATTTGCATTTCTCTCGTGAATTGCTATGTTCAGGTCTCATATATTTGTTTTCTATTTTTATTTCTTAGACAAATGTTTATTCAAACTCTGTGACCATTTGTAAAATTGGGTTATTCATTTTTCTGTTATTGAGACGTAAAAGTTCTTTATATACCAGACAGATTATTTGAAAATATTTTTTTCCAGTCTGCAGGTTGCCTTTTTATTTTGTTGATTGTTTCCTGAGATATGCAGAAGCTTTTTAGTTTCAAGCTTTTTATCTTTACATAGTCCAATTGATTTCTCTTTGCTGTAGTGGCCTGAGCTTTTGGTGTGATATCCAAAAAAATCACTCCAAGCAAATCTCAAGGAACTTTTCCCCTATATAATCTTCTAAAGATTATGCAATTTTGGGACTTACTTATAGATCATTTTTAGTTTATTTTTGTGTGAAGTGTAAGACAAGGGTCCACTGTTAAGTTCCTGCTCATAAATATCTGGTGTTCCAGCACCATTTATTAAAGAGATTGCACATTCTCTGTTGTGTCCTGTTGTTTTTCTTGTGAAATATTAGTTTTGGGGATTCTCTACTCTATCCCATTGGTCTATGTTTTTCTTTTATGCAGTCATCATATTGTTTTTATTACCTTATCTTTGCAATACAATTTTAAGTCAGGAGGCATGATGCCTCTAATTTTTTTTTTCTTTTTCCTCAATATAGCCTTGGCTTTGTGTGTGTGTGTGTCTGTGAGGTTTCATACAAATTTTAAGATTGTATTTGTATTTATTTATTTATTGTTTGGGATTCATCGAAGGAACAAAGAATCTGGTTACATTGATTGCAGTTGTAGGCAAATTCCATCTTGTAATTGTGTCCTGCTCCCAAGAGTTGTGCCATATACCATGAACCCCATCCCCCTCCCTCCTCCCTTTCCCCATTCCCTCATTCCCCTTCTCTCCTCCTTGTATTAGATCATCCACAAGTTTTCATATGAGAATTGAGTACCTTGTCTTCTTGTGAGAATTGAGTACATTGGATTCTTGCTTCCCCATTCTTCAGATGCTTTACTGAAAACTAATACAATCTTTTTGGAAGGAAGTATGGGGAATCCTCAAAGAACTGAAGTTAGACCTCCCATTTGATCCTGCAATCTCATTACAGAAGAAAAAAAATCATTTCATCATAAAAACATTGCACTAGACTGTTTATCATAGCTCAATTTATAATCGCCAAAATGTGGAAAGAACCTAGATGCCCACCACTCCAGAAGTGGATTACCAAGCTGGGTTATATGTACTCGTTGGAATACTATGCAGCCACTAAAAAGATAGAGACTTTAAATCTCTATCTTTTTTTTTTTTTTATCCTGGATGGAGGTGGAACACATTCTTCTAAGACTGTATTTTTATTTCTGTGAAGAATGCCATTGGAATATTGATGGAGATTGTGTTAAATATGTATGTTTAGGGATAGTATAACAATCTTAATTCTTTGATTCCATGAGCATGAGGTATCTATACCATGAATGGGAAATGAGACTAATATGACTATTGTGGAAATCAATATGAATGTCCCTAAAGAAATTACAAATAGAACTATCATATGACCCATATTAACCACCAATTGCTTTTCTACATATAAGCACAAGAGGGACACAATCACCTCATAAAGATATTTATATCCTTGTGTTCATTTTAGCATTATTAACAGTAGTGAATATTTGGAAATAATAAGTCTCCATGAATAAGTTAATAAAGAAAATGTGGTATATATATCATGGGACATTATTCAACTTTAAAAATGAAGGAGATGCTGCCATTTGCCACATCATGAATACACCTGGAGGTCATTGGGCCAAGTAAACTAAGCTAAGCACACAAAAAAATATTGCATGGTATCACATATATGGAATCTAAAAAAAAAAAGTCAAATGTACAGAGACAGAATAAAATAGTGGTTGCAAGGGGCAGAGGAAATGGGAATAGAAGGATCTAGATCAAAATATATAAAGTATCAAATATAAGAATTTCATTTGAAAGAATTCACAGATAATATGGGATGAACAAGTCTAGAGATCTAATGTCCAACATTAGAGCTACAGTTAATAAAATTGTATCACCTTAGGGATTTTTGTCAAATAAGTAGATTTTAGCTGGTCTATTCACCAGGAAAGGAATTGTGTGAGATGATGGATAAGTTAATTTTCTTTATT
This sequence comes from Arctocebus calabarensis, assembly GCA_963573935.1. NCBI lineage: Eukaryota > Metazoa > Chordata > Mammalia > Primates > Lorisidae > Arctocebus > Arctocebus calabarensis. The sequence goes on from CAUYON010001548.1 coordinate 22,912, forward strand.
ATAGCAACTACTTTACTATCTGCATGTAATCCCATAACACCATGTTGTAAATATTAAATATATAAAATATTTTTTTAAGTCCTTTAAGTAGGATTCAACTTTTGCTTGCCTTTATTTTGTCTGAATTCTTTTCCTTTCTTTACTTTTTTTTAATTGTTGGGGATTCATTGAGGGTACAAAGAATCAGGTTACGTTGATTGCATTTGTTACATAACATCCCTCTTATATTTGTGTCCCAGCCCCAAAAGGTGTGGCACACACCATGACCCTCCCCCCCCTCCTGCTTTCCCTTTCTTTGTTCTCCTCTTCCCCCATCCCCACCCTTCATCATGTACTAGGTCATTAATTGTCCTCATATCAAAATTGAATACACAGGATTCATGTTTCTCTATTCTTGCTATGCTTTACTAAGAAAAGGTGTTCCACTACCAACCAGCTTAATGCAAAGGATGTAAATTCTCATGTTTTTGATGGCTGAATAGTATTCCATGGTATACATATACCACAGCTTGTTAATCCATTCATGGGTTGGTAAGCATTTAGACTGTTTCCACATTTTGGTGATTGTAAATTGAGCTACAATAAACAGCCTAATACAATTGTACTTATGGTAAATGGATTTTTTCTCTTCTGGGTAGATGCCCAATAATGGGAATGCAGGATCAAATGGGAGGTATAATTTGAGTTCTTTGAGGGTTCTCCATACTTCTTTCCAGAAAGGTTATATTAGTTTGCAATCCCACCAGCAGTGTAAAAGTATTTCCTTCTCTCCACATCCACACCAGCAACTGCAGTTTTTAGATTTTGCAATGTGGGCCATTTTCACTGGGGTCAGGTGATATCTTAGTGTGATTTTGATTTTCATTTCTCTAACAATTAGGGATGATGAATATTTTTTCATATGTTTGTTAGCCATTCATCTGTCTTCTTTAGAGAAGTTTCTATTTATCTCTCTTGCCCAGTGATAGAAGCAATTGTTGGCTCTTTTCATGTTGATTAATTTGTGTTCAATGCAGATCCCAGTTATCAAGCTTTTGTCCAATTCAAAATATGCAAATATCCTTTCTCATTGTATATGTTGTCTATGTGCTTTGGTTGTTGTCTCCTTGGCTGTACAGAAGCTTTGCAGTTTAATTAAGTCCCATTTGTTTATTTTTGTTGTTGTTGCAAGTGCCACAACAGTCGTCTTTGTGAAGTCTTTCCTCAGGCTGATATTTTCCAGTGTTTTTTGTATGCTTCCTTTGAGGATTTTTATTGTTTGTGTGCC
>CAUYON010001549.1:0-30396 GCA_963573935.1 Arctocebus calabarensis
AGACATTTCAATTTGTACACAAATTTTTAACATATGTACCCAAAATCTAAAAAGCCATTTATTGTAATTCTTTTTTAAACAGTTATTCCAGTGTCTTTCCAGATTAAAATTTGGAGGCAAATTTTCATTAAGAGGATACCAAGTATCAGTATCTTCAAATGTTGCTAAGCTGTTAGGTTTAAGCCCCACCATTCACAGATGTTCAGTCCTTCACAGCACAGTAACAAAGTTATCAGGAACACAGGAGCACCACAACCAAAGATGTTAGAGAGGGTACAGTTCTGACACGGAGAGCCATGATCACGGGAGTGGTTTTCGTTAGGGAACAATTCTACTACAACACAACATGGGAATAGAAGTAATTTAGTATGTTCAAACATTAAATGCAGGACTGGGACTCCGTATTGCCATTGACTATGTTTTGTATTACAGGATATAAAAAGTAGCCCCCATCTGTGGAATGTTAAGCTCACACCCAAGACAGTCAAAGCCTCCCATTAATTCAACACCCCCCACTATTTTCTGGTTGTACCAAAAAATAAACAAGCAGCCAATGATTTCACCTCTTTAAAAAAAGCATTTACACTTTAAAAATGGGATGAGGTGGGATTCCCTGCTTCTTAAAAATGTTTCCAGAGCTACTAAAAAACTTGCATTTACAAAATCGTTGATAAAAAATATTCCTCTGGATTGCACAGAAGGGAGACAGGGGCACTGTTAAGACGTGGGATGTGATACTAATAGACTTGGCCTCTTTCTCTCCTGCTTCGTCAGCAGGTGGATTCTCCTCGGTTTCAGGGTCTCCGTTTTCTGCTGGTAAATCTTCTTTAGTTTCTCGGTTGGCCACTTGGGCCTGCTTTCCCTTGGCTCCTCTTTTCCCTTTTGGTTGCACTTTTTTGTCTGAAGATTGATCCCTTGCCGCTGCCTTTTTTGGCTTCGTTTCCACCTTGGCAGGAGCAGGTTCAGCTGACAAGCGCGCCGACCTCCCCCTGGGCTCTGCCTTCCCGCTCCTGCGGCAGAGCGGACCTTCCTCCTCGGCATCCTGGCGGCGGCCAGGGCCGGTGCAGGTGCCTGGGGCCTTCACCAAGCTGCGCTGCTGGCTGCTGCCGCCCCTCCCGCCCTTTTATTTTTATTTTTTGGCCAGGACTGGGTTTCAACCCATCACCTCCGGTATATGGGGCCGGCGCCCTGCTCCTTTGAGCCACAGGCGCCGCCCACAATCAGTTGTTTTAATTCACTTTTCTTCCCTGAATTGACCAGTTTTACCAAAAGGCTTACAGAGATAACGTCTGGGAGACAGTATTGGGCTGGAAGTGAAGACATCTATTTTTTTTTTAATCTCCGCAAACTGCTCCCAGAGCTTAAGCAAGAGTTAAACACCCTACTGGGCTGGGAGTGAGGACACCTGGGCGGAGAGGAAGAGTAGGAAAGAGGGAAACCTAATCAAAGACGTTGGCAGAGGGGTGGCATAGGTGACAGCCACCACAGCATGACCACCATCCCACAGGTACATCTGAAGGAGTGTCTGCAATGAACATGTTTATCTGAGTGCTCTATTATACCATCCCTTATGTAAAGAACAAAATATCGGGGTCTGACTCAGTGGCTCACTCTTTTGAAAGTTGCATGAGGGAGGAGGATCTCTTGAAGACTTGGAGACCAGCCTGAGCAACACAGCCAGACCCTATCTCCACAAAAAGTAGAAAAATTAGCCAGGCATGATGGCTCACATCTGTAGGCCCAGCTACTCTGAATCTGAGGCTAGATGATCACTTGAGCTCAGGAGTTTGAGACCAGCCTGAGTAAGAGCAAGACCCTTGTCTCTACTAAAAATAGAAGAATTTAACAGCACAGGGCCAGTACCTGTGGTCCCAGCTACTCTAGAGGCTGAGGCAGGAGGGGTGCTTGAGCTCAGGAGTTGGGGTCTGCACTGAGCTATAAAGACACCACTGCATTTCAGCCTGAGCAGCAGAATGAGACCCTATCTTTAAAAAAAAAAAAACAAAAAAAAAAAAACAGAATATACAGGAGTTGTTTTATTTATTATTCACGTATTTATTTATTTATTTATTTATTTGAGACAGAGCCTCAACCTGTCACCCTGGATAGGGTGCCGTGGCATCACAGCTCACAGCAGCCTCCAACTCCTGGGCTCAAGCGAGTCTCCTGCCTCTGCCTCCCAAGTAGCTGGGACCACAGGCACCTGCCACAATGCCCAGCCATTTTTTGGTTGCAGTCGTCATTGTTGTTTGGCAGGCCCAGGCTGGATTCGAACCTGCCAGCTCAGGTGTACGTAGCTGGCGCCTTAGCCCATTGAGCCACAGGCGCCAAGCCGAGTTGTTTCATTTTAAGGTGTAATATTCCTGTTCCCAACATGAGCTTGTCTCTATTTCTTAGTTTCATTTTCCTCCTTTTCTTAACTCTTGTGATTATTGGAATGGACATAGTTGTTAAAATTTATCCCATTAGACAATTTTTGTGCATTTTATTGTATATAAATTTTATTCGATAAAGTCGATTTTATCATTTTTGTTCAAAGTGAGAAAAAGCCTGATGTGTCAGGGCTAGACAAGAGAAAGCACGTGGGAGCAGGGAGAGGGCGAGAGGACTGCATAGTAATGTGGGGAGGAGATGTTGGTGGCATGGGTCATGGGTCATGATATTTGCTGGTCAATTATTATAGGACAGGAGAGGAAAATGCGACTGCAAGGGTGACTCCAAGATTTTTTTACATCAGCAACAGGAAGGATGTAGCTGCAGTTACGGAGATGGGGAAAACCATGGAAGGAAGAGATTTAGAGAGAAGTTAAAGACTTGGGTCTTGATCATGTTGCGTTTGCAACAGTTATTCAGCTTCCAAACAAAGATACTGAGTAGGCAGCAGAACATGTAAGTCAAGAATACAGGGAAGATGTTGAGGCTACAAGTAGAAATTTAGCAGTTGTTAATTTATAAATCATACTTAAAACCATAGAACTAGCTCAGCTCACCCGGGGAGAGGTCCGAGTACCACACTCCCGGAGTGAGAGCTTAAAGAAGAGGGACCAGCAGAGGAGATGGAAAAGAAACTCACAGAGAGAAAGAAGGAAAACCTGGAAAATATGCGAGCTGCAAGCCTCATGAAGAAGTGTTTGAAAGAGAGAAAATGACTGGCCAGGAGAGGCACTGTTGGTAGCTCGAGTTGATGACTCCTGAGAATCAGCCATGTGATTTAGCAACGCACCAGTCCTTGGTGACCTTGACCATAGCAGTGCGAGTGGACGGGCAGGAAGGCGAGCCTGGATAAAGAGGATTTAAGGAGAACAACCAATGGGTCCATCAATGAATGATGTGAATGAGGAAAACAACCAACGGGTCCATCAATGAATGATGGATAAACAAGATGTGGTATAGCCACACCATGGAATAGTATTCAGCCATAAAAGGGTGAAGACTGAGACACGCCACAACACAAATGGGCCAGGAAAACACGCTGGTGAGTGACAGAAGCCAGCCACAAAATACAATGAATTGCACGATTCCAGCTATATGGGACATCCAGCATTGGTAGGTCCTCACATGAGAAAGTCCGCCAGTGCTGCCAAGGGCCCAGGAGACTGGAAGAGAGGGGTGGGGGGCGGATAGCTCCATGGGCACAGGGTCTCCGTGTTCTGAAGCTAGGTAGTGCCGATGGTGGTGTGACGTTGTCAACGTGCTTGATGTCACCAAATTATACCCTTTAAGATGGTTACATTGGTGAATTTTACGTTATGCGTATTTCACCACAATTTTTAAAAAAGGTCTTAAGAGAAGGGGAGGAGAGAGACTGAAGTCAGCACAAAAGCAAGTTGTATATAAAAAGGAGAGAAGCAGGGGAGGAACTCTAAGCAAGGTCAAGGAAAGTTTGTGTGCTGTGCAGAATGAGTGAGCGAAGGGAGATATGAGGGCTCAGGGGAGCGAGGAAGGGATTGTTGGACGGTGAGCTTGAGCAGAGGAGAGAGGGGATCCATCATAAGGCAGGGGTTTGCCGCTGCCAGGAGCCCAGGGGAATGGAGGATGGAGCGTGTGTGCCCACAGAGGAAGCCTGCAGGTGGGTAGGTGATGCAGAAGCAAGCACTCGTGAAAGTCTCCTCTCAGCCCCCAGAGCTGGAGAGAGTGGCCCAGAGAAACGCAGTGCAATGGCTGGAAATCAGGGAGGGCGACTGAGCATCTGTTTCAAGTGAGCCACGGGGGGTGGCATCCTGCTGCCACCACCTCCAGCTGTATGGGGCAGATGTGGAGCAGGGCTCTCCAGGGTTCACACAGATTGAGGCTGAGCCAACTGTGATGGTTATTTCATGTCAACTTGACTGGATTGCAGTGCCCAGATATTTGGGCAAACATTATCAAAATGTTTCTGTGAGGGTGCTTTTGGAAAAGACTAGCATGTAAAGGGGTAGACTTTGATACGGCAGAGTGCCCTTCTCCAGGTGAAGTGGGTCTCGTTCAGTCAGTTAATGCGGTGTGATAAAACAAAGACTGCCCTCCCCCTTCCCCTCCCCCACTGCCCCCATGCCCTGAACAAGAAGAAATTCTGGTGGCAGGTGGCCTTCACACTTGGCCTGCAACATAAACTCTTCCTGGGTCTCCAGCTCAACAAGCCACCTCGTAGATCTTGAACTTGCCAGCCTCCATGGTCAGTTCCTTTAAACAAATCCCTTTATACAGAGCTGTGCACCACCCATGACTCTTTAGTCAATGACTGACTGCATATGAAACCGTGGATCCCATAAGATGACAATGGAGCTACAGAAGAACGTCTACCTCCTGGGGACATCATAGCTCTCCTACAGTCGTACACAACACGTTCCTCCCCTGCCTATGGTGATGCTGGAGTACGCAGACCTACCACACTGCCAGTCATATGAAAGCACAACACGGATAGTTATACACAGCTCATAATCCTTGACAGTGATAATAAATGACTGTGTAACTGGCTTAAGAATTTACTACCTTGTACTTTTTATTTTAGCATGCACTACTTCTACTTAATAAAAAACAAAATTCAAACAGCCTCAGGCAGGCCCTTCAGGAGGTCTTCCAAAAGAAGGTGTTGTTGTAGGGGATGATGGCTCCATGCAAGCGACTGCCCTGAAGACCTTCCAGCAGGGCAAGCTGTGGAGGTGGAAGACAGTAGCATCCCGACCGTGGGTAGGCCTAGGTGAATGTGTGTTTGTGGGTTTTTTAAATAACTAAAAGTTTACAAGGTAAAAAAATTAAAAAATTTTAAAAATAGAAAAAACGTACATAATGAAGATATAAAGAAAGAAAGTACTTTTGTACAGCTATACAATGCGGTTTAAGCTATGTTTGTTTGGCAAAAAAGTCAAAAAGTCTGTAAAAAGTTTAGAGTTTGTAAAGTTTACAGTGTGCTAAGGTTCCTTATTGAAGAAGGAAAAGTATTTTTGTAAACTGAGGGTAGCCCAAGTGTGCAGAGGCCTGAAGTGCACAGCGGCAGGAGTGCTATCCTAGGCCTTCCTAGGCCTTCGCCTTCACTCACTGAGCCACAGCGGCTTCTAGTCCTGAAAGTTCCTCTGGTGGTTAAGCACCCTATACAGGTGTGCCATTTTTTATCTTTTATACAGTATATTTACAGTCTGTTTTCTGTCCTGAGATATGTTTAGATACACAAACACCACTGTGTTATAATGACCTGCATACAGCATTCAGCCCAGGCACGTGCTGTGCAGGTGTGCAGCCTCGGTGTGTAGTCAGCCACACCAACCGGGCGGGTGTGCGTGCACCCTGCAATGGCCAGCAAGAAGAAAGCCCCCTAACAACACATCTCCAAATGCATTCCGGTGGTAACTGCACACGGATCCCATTGGTTCTGTTTCTCTGAATGGCCCTAATACATCAACCAAGTGCAAAGAGGTGAGACAGAAGGGACACAGGTGTTTACAGTGACTGAGGGTGCAATTTCAGCTGGATGAGAAGAAAAGTGAGGGTCTGGGAGGGATGAGGTAAATCACTGGGGACGTTCAGGGGACTGTGATCCCGAGGGTTTGCAGGACTGTTGGCAATGGAACACTACTACGAGAGGGCTCAAAATCAACTGTTTAAACACTTTCCAGTTAGCCTTATACAGATAATGCCAAAACAGCTGTTCTCATTTTTCTCCAGATTTGCAAGCGCAAGGCTGTGGCTGCAAAGGCATGGTGGCCTGTGCCACACCTCCCTCCTGGAACCCAGGCTGGAGGCAGCCTCAGACGTGGGGTTGCAGGGGAACAAACTTCTTTTAGAAGTGATACAGGGCAGATCTGGAGAAAGAAGGGCAGGAGAGAGCCAGGCGCACTGCACACAGCACCCTGGAGATCCAGGGATGACCCCACAGCCCTGGAGGGTCCAGAGGATGACTGAGAATTCCATCTGGGTGCCTACCAGGGGTCACCTAGCCTGGAGCAAGGGAACCCATAGGCAGGGGTGATGACAGCCCAGCGTGCAGAGAAAGTAAGCTAGGTTCCCATCCAGCGGCCAGGCAGCCATCCCATCTCCTCCCAGCCAGAGAACCAGCCACCTGAGGACGATGCCTCGATGTTCCAGAAACTTCTTCCTGTCCCAGGGACTTCTCCAGGAGGAGAAAGATTTCTCAGAGACTTCTTCTGAAGGTCAGGAAGTTGTGAACACGGGGAAAGGCCTGATAGAAACTTTGAGGTGATTGAGAAATGTAGCAAAAAAGGCTTTTGTTTTTAACCAGAAAATACAGAATTACCTTGAGTGGTGAGATTGTTTTTCTGACCGGAAAAGGAATGTGATTGTTATGGAGATTGTTCCCTCTCACGACAGATTCCAGAAATCTGGCTCCCCTCCGCATATCAGTTGGGACCGTGTTCTGGCTGCTGTGGTGCGAATGGAGCCAGGGTCTATGAAGCTGCTCGGCCTGCTGCCGGCAGAGGATGAAGTCATAAAACAATATTGGGATGGGAAGAGACCCAGGTCACCTCATCCAGGGTTCTCAACCAGGGGCGATTTTGGTCCCGTCTGGTGACTGGTTGTCACATCTGGGGAGGTGCTGGCATCTGGTGGGTAGAGGCCAGAGATGTAGCCAACATCCTCCACTGCGCAGGACAGCCCCCCACCCAGGGAAGAACTGTGTGACCCTAAATATCAATAGCGCCAAGGCTGAGAGATCCCTCGAATCCAAGATCCTATCTGGGCATGCATTTCCTCAGAGAAACTCCCTCCCTGGCTCGGTCAGTTCAGCTCCAGAACTGCCGGAGTAATTTCCCCGCTGGGCAGAGGTCTGATTGTTTCCCAGCTCTGCCTGAGCCCTGAGGCTCAGCTTCCTAAACACTCTGTCGTGTGCCGGGGTCTGTGAAAACAGGAACATGGCACTGGTGGCCTTATGAATGCCCACATGGTGGGATGTGAGTTCTCTTGAAAGATCGCATTCCCATAACTCTCTCCCACTAGCCTGCCCCAACGCCTGGCCTCCATCCCTGAGAAGCCCCTGCAGACGAGAGCTTCTCTCCTCCAGGAGCAGCAGAAGCAACTACCCCACAACTTAGTCTCAGAATGGTCCTGCCTGTTGACCTTGGCCCAGGTTCCTGACCCCCTGTGCAGCACTGTCCTTGTCCGAAAAATAGAAATAATAATAATTACCCCACATCATGGGTTGTCACGAAGACTTAATGAGGGACCGTGTGCGAGGACTTCGAACGGCGCCTGGCACCCAGTTCAGACAGCTATACTACATGGCTCTCCTTCTTTGTGCTTTCGAGTATTCACGGGAAGAAATCTGTGTGGGCCCTTTAAGAAGCCTGGCAGAAACCCAAGTTTAAAAAAATAGCAACAACAAAAATGCAGTTTCTGCAGTTCCTTTTCAAATAAGACAAACTATTCAAAACTGAACAAGAATAAGAAGTTGAAGAGTTGAAAGCGGTGAATGAGTGATGGACTACTAACTTGGTTGCCAAGGAAACTCTCCAGGTTGAACAAAAAGGTGGTGGTGGAGAAGGATGCAGGCAGACTCCGGAAGTAGCTCCTGGAACTTCTGTCCTGCAAGCAAAGAGGCTCACGGGGCACGTGAGAGCTAACCCGTGGGTTTGGGAGAAAGCAGAAATATCAGCAGAAAGCCTGCTCCTCTCTGACAGAGCCAGGCAAATCTACTCCGGATGGCCAGGGAGATAAGTTAGACACCGCCCTGATCCACTGCGAACGAGTTCTCAGGTTCAGAGGACGCTGAAAGCAGCCTGGCTGGTGGAAGTTGTCTGAAGGCTGTTTGGGTCCTTAAGAGGAGAGTGGGGGAAAGTTACTATTTCTCCAAAGAAGAAGAGGGGAAAAAGAGCATAAGATTAGCAGTAAGTACCTAGATGGTGATATGTCTGGAAAATTATTTCCCTATAGTCTTACCAATTTGTTGCAGATTTTTTTTCTCATCATGATAAAATACACATCACATAGCATTTCCAAGTCTATAATTCAAAGGCATTACTGCATTTAAAATGCTGTGCAGCCGTCATCACTCTCTAATTCCAGAAAATGTTCACCACGCCTAAAGGAAGCCAAGTTAGTAATCACTCCCATCCACCCCCAGCACCCTGGTTGCCATTAGTCTGCTTTCTGTCTCTAGGGATGTATGGATTCTGGCTGTTTCAAATAACTGAGATCGCACAATATGTGACCTAACTCCCTTCCCCCCCCCCATTCTCCTTCTCTTTCCCTTCTTCCTTCTCCTTCTTCTCCTCCTCCTCCTCCTTCTACTTCTTGTTTTCCAGATTCCTTCATGTTGTAGCTCGTATTCAAACTTTACTCTTTTATAGCTCTTGATACATCTAAACATTATACATTATATTAACAACAGCTAGAATTTACAGGGTGCCTACCAGGTGCCAAGTATATTGCTAGAACTCTTTTATCTTCATCATAACTTAATGAAGGAGATATTTCCCATGTACAGATGCAGAAACTGAGGTTCAGGAAGGTTAAGTGTTTTGTCAAGTCATAGTCAGCAGAGCTGGAAATTGGACTCAGGTGTATTGGATTCCAGTTCCATCCTGTTTCTATTAAGCTAGGCTGTTCCTCACGTTGCCAAATTACTTTTCAAAGGGGACAATAGCAATATTTCTCTTTTAGCTCTATTCTTCCCAATTCATTTGGCAAAAATCTGTAATAATTCAAATGATGCAGCTGGTGTGAAAATAGGTTAAACATACAGTACCACATACACCAGCAATTTCACTCAAGGTACATGCACAAGAGAATTGAAGAGAGGAGTTCAAACAGCAACTTGCACAAAATATTCATGGTAGCAGTGTTCACAATAGCCCAGAGGTGGACAGAACCCAAATGTCCAACAACGGATGGATGGAAAACAACATGTGGTGTATTTATACAATGGAATATTGTATAATGTTTAGGATGTATCAAGAACTATAAAAGTCATGTTATTTAACAATTTCTGCTCTTGAAAACCTATACCAAGAGAATCAAGTTCACCATGACAAATAAGAAAATATCTCTCCAAATATCTGCCGTATTATGGATGAGTCAATAGTACCATTCTTACACAAGAAGGAGATAAAGAAAATCAACAATTTTTCAGCGCCAGGTCTGCCCTGGTTCTGGGTTAACTTCCTGACATCCTCATTGATTGGCGACACACGCATTTGTTGAGCCGCTTACTGAACTAGTCACTAAACAGCATAGATACACTCCCTGCCCCCAGGAAGCCAATATTCTAGCAGGAAAAAAGGACAGTAAACAGTTGAGAAGATCAGCTACCATTTACTGAGCCAATGCTTTGTGCCAAGCCTATTCTCAGCTAGGGATTGGCAAACTACAACCTGTGTGCCCAGTCAGGCCCACGGCCTGTTTCAGTGAAGTTTTTTTCACGCCCCCTCCTTCACGTAGCATTCCCCAAAGCCGCTGTTGCACACCTGCCAGCTGAGTACTTGAGACCACACGGTGCACAAAACCTGAAGTGTTTGCTATTCGGCCCCTTAGAGGAAAAGTGCACCAACTCCTGTTCTGAGCTCAGCACCCCTCAGATGTTGGCTCGGTACAGACTCTTAGTATGCCCATTTTGCAAATGGGGAAGCAGGGCGCAGAAAGAGAAAGGCACTTGCTCAACATCACACATGTAGGGAGTGAACCAAATCTGTAATGTAAGCTGGCTAAGAACCCTGCTCTACAACCTCTGCTATTCTGCCTACCCAACTGAATACAGGGGCTGCACAGAAATAAAGGAGGTAGCGCTTTCCTGACCTATAAAGCCAAGCGTGGGATTTGAAGGTGAACCAGGGGGTAGAAGGCGGACGTGTTCCAGGTGAGGAATGAGGCCAAAGCCAAAGCAGCGCCTGCAGTGAACAGCGGAGGTGAGCACGGACCCGCCGGCGGCAGAGGCGGCGGGCAGGTAATGCAGGGCCTGGCGTGTTGAAGATTCTGAACTTTAAGAGCAAAGCGGAGCCACTGAATGCTCTTATCCAGTAACATGATAATATTAGATTTGCCTGTTTCCAAAGATGACTCTTGACAGTGTAGAGACAGGATCAGAATGCGGGGGAGGCTACGCGCAGGGCAGACCCGTTCGAAACTGGACTTGAGCACTGGTTTCTAATGGGTCTGTCCCACTCTTCGCCTCCTCCGCATTCCGATGAGGACAGTACTGGATTGACTGGGGCTAGGACAGTGCAGGGGGGAGAAGCAGGCAGGCTCAGAGGGCAGGGACACGCAGAACCAGCAAGGCCTGGTGGAAGAGAGGGCAAGGGTCAGGGTCGGACTCCAGGTTCCTGGCGTGGATACTCAGCACGTGTTGCTTCTAGGATCTTGCTCTGGCTGGGAACTGTAAACTAGAAGCTGCGGAGCTAGGAAAGAGAGAAAGAAGTGTCTAAGGGAATCTATGGGAGTTTCTCAGGTGTGACTCCCTGGTGAGGATGGCGAGGACACTCCAGAGCGATGCCCCTTCCGCCCACACCTGCGCCAGCAAGAGAAGAGAACCCGTCCTGCCTCTGTCCCACCTGACCTTACCAGCAAATAAAGTCCCACGCGCTCTCGTCCCAACTCACAGGTCTGCATCCTGGCTGCAAAGGAGGCTGGGAGATGTAGTTAGTTTCTGTTTTATGTTTTGGTTTCTATACTAGGGAAAAATCAGACGGGGGAAAAAGTGTTCTGAAGATTCTGGGCTGCTTCAAAGGGCACACATCTCCCTCAGCAGACGGCTGGGGATTAAGGGTAGGGTTAGGTATCAGAGTTAGGTCACTGAAGAGGAAAACCCCAAAGGAGAAGCTGGTTTGGGAGAGGAAATGGAGGTTCACTTTTGGACCATCGAATGTACAGTGCCTGTACCATCCAGGAGCAAGCTGGCAGGATCTGATTTAATCCTCCCGGCAAACTACAAAATCTGTATCATGTTCCTCGTGTCCTAATGTCACCTAATAAGAACTTGAGGGGCACAGGGCATGAATGCAGGGTATTGAGGCCCCACCAGCGGGGCTTCTTTCTATCACAGTCTTCCAACTTTATCATCATCCTTTTAACTTCTGCCCATCTCTGGCTAATGTCATTAATACTTTTAATTCTATTTTTATTGCTCCCTAGTCTGATAAACACTATGAAAATATCACCATGTGTCCCTATCAAACAGCAAGTCACCAGAGCTCCCTGAAAGTCATGTGGAGGAATGAGTCAAAAACAGGTGCACTCAGTGACCAGCGTGCTAGAAACGGACCAACTGGTTCTCTGCTCCATCTTTTCCGCTAACTTAGACCTGGGCGGTGTGCCTATGAGAAGATACCTTCTGAACTGTGGTTTTCAAACAAAACTGAAGCAGGCAGTGTTTCCTTTGGCACTCCCCAAACCCCCTGTTCATATAGTTCTTTCCATATCTCCTGTCCAAATTTCTTTAAGATCTCAGTAAACCAAGACAGCTGAAATTTCTCTTGCTATAGGGTTAAAGCTTTAATGCAATTACCCCCTCACGGAGTATGCATTTCCAAGAATATTAAATCACCAGTTTAAGGAGGCAATTGGAAAGACAGCTTTGGGGGGGTTATTTTTTCGTTTTCTCTTTCCTACTCTTTTTAATCACCCTTTCAATCACCACCAAAATTTCCTCAGCCTTCTAGAGGAGTTGGCTCAAGGAAGAGTCTATCACATTCCACCAATCTTTTCTACAGAAATGTCATATTGATGCTACAGTTTATATAAAAATGAAAAGGACATATAATTTGGCCAAAACAATTTTGAAGGAAAAAAATTGAAAGTCTTATGTCACTTGGATAGCAAGGCTTACCTGTAAAGCTGTTGTAATCAACACAGTGTGGGACCAGCAGAGGAAGAGTGGAGATATAGACACACAAACATGATCAGTTCATGCTCAGTGAGAGTTGTTCAAAGTGGGAAAGGATGGTCTTTTCAACAAATGCTGCTCAGCCAAGTGGATATACACACACACACAAAAACCCACTCCTCTTCCTTCACCTTACACCACACACAAAAACTAGCTCAAAATGGATCATAGGCCAAAACATAAAACTATAAATCATCCAGAGAAAAAGTCCTAGAAAACATTTGTGACCTGGGGGTAAACGCCAACAATAAAAGGACATATTGATGCAATGGACCCCATCAAAATTGAAAGCTTTTGTTCTTTGAAAGAAAGATACTATTAGGGCAATGAAAAGGCAAACCCCAGATCAGGAGAAAATTATTTCACATATTGAGTGATTTGTCTTCTTGGGATTGAGTTGTAAACATATTTATATCCTTTTAATACAAGGCCATCATCAAATATATACATATATATGTATCTAATATAGTTTATAACTCACTCATAGTAAGTCAAACCACTTGATTTTTTTTAATGGTCAAAGATTTTTGACCAACTTCACTAAAAAGGAAATACAAATGTCCCACAAACACATGAAAAGATTCTCAACATCATTAGTCATCAGGAAAATGCAAATTAAAAGCACAATGAGGTAACACCATACACCCACCAGAAAGACTAAAATTAAAAAGGCTGGCAATACCATGTTGGAAAGAAAGTGGAGCAACTGGGGGTGTAAAATTGTGCTTTGGAAAACAGTTTGGCAGTTTCTTAAAAAGTTAAACATATACTTAACATATGACCCAGAAATTCTGCTTCTAGATATCTACCCAAGAAAAATGAAAACATATGTACTCAGATGATTTGTATATAAATGCTCCTAGCAGCTTTCTTTAGAGGAATTGTGTTATATCTGTACAACTAAAACACTCCACAGCAATACAAAGGAAATATACAATGGTATGTGCAATAACACAAATGAGCCCTGAAAATATATTATTTGGTCTCAGTTATTTTTTCATGCTGACTCAAAGCTGAAAGAAATACACAAAAATTCAGTTTCTTAAGTCATTAGATCCACAACAACTTCAAAATAATGGTTCCCATGGCATCCAACAGATTTGTGTTTTGCTCAAACATTTAAAACATCCGTGGTGGTGCTCCATGAGATTGCTACAATGTCCCTGGAAACCTCAGGAGAGTTTGGGAGCTGCAAAGCTGAACTAATCTCTACTGAGTAAAGAACAACAGTTGCCCAGAGCTGGGGGAAAGTAACATTAGGAAACTTCCTAGGGTGATGGAATTCTCTAAATTTTGATTGTGGTGCTACTTACATACTCACTTACATGTGTCAAAATTGCATGAAAATGTATTCCTAAAATGGATGTATTGAATTTGTTGAGATATGAAGTTTTCTGGGATGCCCTATCATTATCATTATCATTAAGTAATAATTTGAAAGCACCTTCCACATGGCCTACATGGCTACCACTTATGAGCATATGCTTTTCTAGTGGACACTATAATTAACGCTGTTCAGCTTTATAGCATGAAATTACCCCAACTCTGTAAAACAGATATAATTAGCTTTGTTGTACAGATCTGGAAACTGAGGCTCAGAGCTGTTAAGTAAATATATCTGTCACCCAGGTACTAAGCGGAGACAGTGGGACTTATGTTCCAGTCTGTCCCCCCAAACATCTCCTGGACTTTACTATGCCTCTCTGACTACACATGAGATCTGAGTATTGTAAAAAAGCAGAACCATATAATGGGAGTTTGGACTTCACCATATGCCAGACTAGAATAAATGATGTTGTTTGTTTTTTAAAGAAACACGAGAGGAAAACCTTCTGGAAAGGATTCTTTCTCGTAGTTATTCTTCTTAGACTTTAGGTAAAGAAAACATGAGAGACATTTATTACTATAATATCAATAGTCATCAAAATGTATGTTGGGGTTTTCTTCCTTACTTTCCTCAAGTTTTGTGCTTTACCCATTTAAAACCACTTGCAACAAATTTTTTCTAGCTAAAGTCATTTTTTTCATCTTCGGAACATTTCCTATAAGCAATAGTTTGGTCATATCTTGGGATGTAGAGCTGGAAGGGGCTCAGACATCTGCCAATTTATCCTTCTTTGTAACAGGTAGTTTTATGCCTGGGATGAGCTGAATTCACGCTGTTTCTAAGCCCCCAGAAGGTATTGGGACAGCAGTCTCAGAAATACCTCCCCAGTGCCAGGGAACTCTTCTTTGGGTGTGACATAAATCTTACATTTTTCAGTTTCAGCTCATCTTCTCTTCTTTGCATTTCCACAGTTGATCACAGTTTCCATTCTGGATCAAGACGCCCCTTGATGCCTTGTCAAACCCTTTGTCTAGGTATTGTCCATCTCTCAATGCCTGCTGGCCACCCAGTGTTACATGATGCCTCCCACAACAACTTTGGCATCCAGGGTCACAGCCCGAGTGTCCTCGGAAGGGAGTCTCCTCATAACTACACTGACCAGCTGTCCTGGTCTACTGGTCCAGACTGGTGTACACCTGTTGTCTGTCCAGTTATTAAAAGGCCCCCTTTCTTTCACCCTCCACAGCTTAAAAAAGTATACAATCCCCTTATTTATATGTTATAAAGAATTAGGGTGATTTCTCTGAACCTCTCAGCTTATGGTGCCCCACATACTAATGCAGTGATCAGAAACTAGACAGAGTGAGTCTGGGCAGAGTTTTCTAGAACTGTGCAGGGCAACCCGGCAGCCAATCACATGTGTAGCTTTTGAGCACTTGATCTGTGGCTAGTCCTGCAATGTGCTGAATGTGCAAAATACACTCTAGACTTCAAAGACTTAGTACAGAAAAGAATGTAAAATGCATGTTAATTATTTGTATATTGAAATTATATTTTGAATGTGTCTGGTTAAGTATACTATTAACATAATTAAAATCTGTTATTAAAATTATTTTACTTTTTTAATGTGGCTGCTAGAAAATTTAAAATTACATATGTGGTTTGCACCGTGTTCCTAATGGATGTTTCTGCTCTAGACTCAGCAAACCTTTCCCAGGAGTGGTCTTGCTACTGACTTTTCCTTCCTTCCTCATATTAACACTGGGCTATCAAAGGGTGGACAGTAACAGTTTTAGGTATGCCTCCCCCCAGATGGTATTTGCGCAGTGACCATGGCCTTTGATGGTGTGCACCTGGGGTCGCAGGGTTCACCCTGCAGGGGCTACCCGGGGTCATCTCAGGCTGGAGTGCTGAGATGCACTCATAGCTCACTGCAGTCTTCAACTCCTGGGCTCAAGCAATCCTCCCACACCCAGAATCCTGAATTTATATTTAGGGGAGAATACGTTTTTTTCTTTCATCACTTGGGCTAGATGTACATCTGAGCTCCCAGGCCTTTGTCACCCCTCTGTCTACCCACTATTGGACCTTGGGATTCAGGCTGCCTCTGGGACAGGAGTATGACCTTGGGTAAGGCAGCCTTCTTTGCTGAAAGCTGCAAGAAATGACGGCTCTGTCTAGTGAAGTTGAAAAGCTATGTGTTTAATCACCCAGTGATTCAGCATCCAGGGATATGCCTTAGAGACACTCTCGGGCATCTATGCAAGGGGACGTGTGCTGGGATTCACACAGCAAAGTGAAGGTAAAGTAGAAACAACATAAAATACTCATCACTAGGAAAACAGATACACAGATTGTTGGATGTGCTGATCATTCCTGTTACGACCTCTCTTGTCATGCCTGAGTCACCAAAGTCCCACTTGCAGCTGAGAAACCTCTGGAAGAACCCAAAACAATCAGGGTAGTTCAGTTTGAACCCGATAAGGGCCCAATCGGTAAGGCATATAAGGATGTAAAACTGGTGATGGAGTATCTTGCCATTGTGACTATGCTACAGAAATGGAGACACTGCTGAACGAGAAAGGAGAATTCACTGTTGGAACTGAAGGGAAAACATTTCAGTAACGAAAGACATGGTCAGCGTGAAGAGATTCAGAAAACACTACGTGTGGAAGAAGTTGTTCCGAGGTAACTGAACCCTCCTTGGGCCTGGGCAGGATCGCGTGCACAGTACTTGAACATACATTCCATGTATGGGAAGGAGATGAACAGAGAACGTTCTTTAGTTTCCCTGCTCTAGTCGCTCCATTCAAATGTTCCACCCTCCCATTGAGCCAAAACCAGGAGTTCATGCCATTTGTCAGGGAATTATCGGAAGCTCTGACCAGGAACGCGGGTCCCACAATGTAGACAATTCCTCTGGGTCAATTGGAAGACGTTATGCCAGGACTGCTGAGGTCGGTGTGGCTTTTGGCATCGCCATTGACTTTGATACTGTGAACAAGACCCCTCACACTGCAGCTCTGAGGGACAGAGACTCAACGTGGCAGACAAGAGCAGAGGTTTCTGAACTGCCTGGTGTAATTGAAAAGCATCACGGGGCTGATGTGGAGGCCAGGTATCCTCTCTTTAAAGGGCAAGAGACTGGGAAAAAAGGGACAATTGGAGAATGAGGACAATTTCAGCAACTTTTAACCACTTGTGGTAATAAAAAATAACTCTCATCATGTCCACTTTACAAAAGAAAACAGCATGGTGGTTGCTCCCAGGGACTGTTATTTTCTCCTTAGTGGCTGCCTGATTTTATCCCAACAATCAAAATTGAAGGAGTGCTGAGAAAAAAAGGGGGGGATTTAAGTTTAAGGGATGCAATTCTTTATAGCCGTTGTGAGATTAGACTAAATTTATAAATATCAAAGTGCATAGTCTCAAATATGACATTGCTGAGGGTTTTGGGGTTTTTTTGGGAGGGTTATAGTTTTTGGCCAGGGCTGGCGCCCTACTCCTTTGAGCCACAGGAGCTGCCCAGCATTGCTGAGTTTTTTCGTGTTTTTTTTAAACTAAGTTTTAGGAAGGTATGTGTATATATCATCCATATTATACCATTTACTGAATTTTAAACACAAAGTTAAACTAACATATTGATATGTGGCTTCTGTGTCTGTGAAGTATTAGAAAAACCTGTAAGAACATAAATTTAGGGAGGTGGTGGCTTTCAAGGGGAGCAGAGAGCCCAGGAGACCCATGAAGGGGGAGAAAATGGAAACTTGACATTATCCACAATGATTTCTCTCTATTTTTTAAAAATACAAAGCACACGCAACACTGTTAGCATTCATTAATTCAGGGTAGATTACACTGGTTTATGTTTCTTATCTGTACTTTGTCGCCTATTTTTAACTCTTCAAAGGTTTGTAAGAAATTAAAGAAGAATCCAGCCTGAACTCTTGGCCTATGGCCTGACTGGTACCCTGGGGAAGGCCATGACAGACTTCTGGAGCAAAGAGTCCCTTGGTAACCTCCAACAGCAGCAGTCACAGGCACGTGTACACAAGGAGGGCTTCAGATCTTTCAGCCACTTGGTGAGCCAGATCAGAGAGGCTGGACTAACAATCTCAGATACCCATGGGGCCTTCTTGTAGTAGACCAGCTGTTACATGGGGACAGAGACTGACCACTATTGTGAACTCCCATGTCCGGGGAGACTGAAATGTCTTGGGCATCACAGATGGCGAGTGGACAAGAGTGGATCTCAGGCCTCAACCTTCCCAGAGCTAGGCTACCGAAAGTTCCTCTTAGAATTAATTTCATGATGCCTTTAATCTCATACGATAATTTAAAAATCACACTAGAAACTGTAGATAAAAAAATAAAGGGTGATATCTATCATTGGGCTCAAAAGTGCTAACTTTCTAGCAAGATATATACTCACAGACACAGGTCCCAGTGGAATACAACAAGTCCCAACATGGTGCAAATAGTAACTATGCACTTTGGTAGATACATAATGTACTATAAGAACAAGGGACAAAGAGAGAGGCTTTGCAGAGAAAGTGACATTTGAGCTGGGCTTTACCGAGATATGATTTTTCCTGATTTAAAAAAGAGAAGAAAGAGAATTCCAGGCAGAAAGATCCACCCATAACCAATCCCAGTGGCATGGGGTATATTACTGAGGAATAGGGTGCCAGAGATGATGCTGGAAAGGTAGGTTGGGGCTTACTTATGAAAGTGTTTAACGGCTCAGCGCCTGTGGCTCAATGGGCTAAGGCGCCAGCCACGTACACCTGAGCTGGCAGGTTCAAATCCAGCCTGGGTCCGCCAAACAACAATGATGGCTGCAACCAAAAAATGGCCAGGTGTTGTGGCGGGCGCCTGTAGTCCCAGGTAGGTGGGAGGCAGAGGCAGGAGACTCGCTTGAGCCCAGGAATTGGAAGTTGCTGTGAGCTGTGATGCCATAGTATTCTATCCAGGGTGACAGCTCGAGGCTCTGTCTCAAAAAAAAAGAAAGTGTTTAACACTGTATTCGTCAGGATAAGCCAGGGTGTGCTGCAATAACAACCAAATTCTTAGATGTTTGTGGCTTACATGGCAAAGCCTTATTTCTCACTCACAGAAAGCCTAAGGCAAACTCCACCTGTATAGCCTCTAGACAAGGATTGTTCCTTACCTCTTACAGCCTCTGGCAGCCCTAGCTGTCCCCTGGCCTGTGGTAGCATCACTTTAGTGTCCCCCATCTTCAGATGGCCCTCTGGGTCTGTGTCCAAATTTTCTTCTTCTTATAAAGGGATCAGTCAGATTGGATTAGGACCCATCCACATGACCTCATCTTGACTGGATTACCTCTGAAAAGACTGTTTCTAAATAAGGCCACGTGCAAAAGGGCAAAGAGTTAGGATTTCAACTTAGCTTTTAAGGGGACACAGTTCAACCGTTAGAACACACACAGAGTCTCCAAGGTCACCACAGCAAGACAGGAGAAAGCTGGGGAATATTTGCAAGGGCCGGGATAGAAAGTGGCTCCTATCACTTTTGTCCATCTCCTATGGACCAAAGCTGGTCACATGGGCCCAGCCTAAGCGCAAGGGAAGTGGGATGTGCAGGGAGCCCCGGCTGTCTGGCCCATTCACAGAGTTGCCTATGCCTTCCATGTTCAGGAGCCCCAGACTTTCTCCTTCAAGCAACAGGAAGCAGCAGCCATGGAGAGAACGGATTAGCAAGGACAGTTCAGAGAACTAGAGCAGGTAGGACGCTGCAGGAATTACACTGAGGGTCGGTGGTAAAGACCTGCAGGTGGGCTGCAGTGGGAAGAAGAGGGATGAAAGAGCTCTGAGTGGAATCCGACAGAGACAAAGGAGAAGGAATCACGTTTCAGACTCCAATCCTTTCGCATGAGGGTAGCAAAGGGTTTACACCAAACAAGGACTTTTTGCTTTGGAGAAATTCTTCTGAATAATTTGCAAATCTCCAAGACCAGATAATTTCCCTAAAATTGCCTATACTGTGGATATCACTGAAGCTAGTGCAGATTTTCACATGACAAAGCCTGGGAAGGAGATGAAGGAGCAAACTCAAACCTGAAATAGCTCACTGGGGACTTTCCCCCCTTTGGCAAGAGAGAATCACAGAGGAAAGAAGAAATTTTGGAAAAACACTGGTGGCTTCAGCTTTCTACTTTGATGCCAGTTCTAAAAGGTCATGCCAAAAGTTCAGCTTTGCTCTGGAAGAGAGGAAGCAAAACAGCCCCAGGGTGACGCTGTCCCTGCCAGACCTGAGCTGGAGGTGGTGACACCTGTTTGAATTCTGAGTTCCCAGCAAAAACTTCCTCAGGACCCCCGTGCCCTGCAAGACATGCAACCCTGCAGAGGGAGAGAGCCCCCGCTGTCACGCACCTGCCCACAGTCCTGCCTGGGGAACATTCTGCTAAGCACATTCAGAAAGAATCAGCCAATTTCTTACCCCTGAAAGTTTAGAGGCATAATGCCACAAGGGGTCTAGGGTTCAAGAGGGGCCCTTCAGCACCCTGAAGGGAGGCGGGAATTGGGGATCCCTTCCAGGTACAAAGCTCCCCAGGCAAGAGGCAGGCCACGGCTGTGCTGCAAAGGCCTGGGGGTTGTTATGTCTGTGTGGCTGAGAGCTCAGCTCTGCGCAGCGGTGTCACACGGGCGTGCACATTCTTTGTCACTAGTTGGGCTGCAATCCTGAAAGTCAGCGTTCACCCCAGCATGATAGTGGCCGTATTTCAGTTCCCTCTGTTTTCCCACTCCTGCCTGGGGGAACTGCAGCGACACTGACCTCCACCTAGCGAGACAAATGCTCACTTCTCTGCTCACGCCATTAAACACTGTTTTCTAAACTCACAAGGAACCCCCTGGAGTCGTTGGAAGGACCCTGCGCACGGGCAAATGGCCTTGCGGGGAGAGCACCGTGCTCATTTTCCTGTTTCCTCCCCGCTTCCCCTTGGCTCCAGAGGAAACCCTCTGGCTGGAGAAGAGTTAAAGAACACACAGCATTGGTAGGTCACAGACGGGGGGGGGGGGGGCCTTTGCTCACCTCTTAGAGCGACTTTTCATTTTCTTAAATTTCAGATGAATCTGACGGTACAAATGATTAGGTTACAAAGTCTGCCTTTGTCAGGCTGTAGTTGTGTCCCTCACCCAGGAGGTGTGCAGTGACCCCTTCCATGCGCCCAGTAGGTGGGAGCATAGCAATCCTTCTCTCCTCCCCTCTCCCCTAACTTGAACTGAATTGAGGTTTTCTCTTGTGTGTGGGGGGCGGGGGGTAATAGATCATCTCCTGGCTCCATATTAGTATTCAGTACATTGGATTCTTGCTTCTCCATTCTTGTGATACTTTACTAAGAATGTACTTCAACTCCATCCAAGTGAAAACAAAAGATGGAAAGTCTCCATTTTTTTTTTATAACAGCCTAGACATTTCCAGGTGAGTATTTTGTGTAATCTCCATCAGCTCAAACACCACGATGTACCTTGTGGATATTTATTAAGTGACTAAATGCTTTCTGTACCCCTCAGATGACTTGCACAGAGATAATTGAAGAAACCTCACTTAGCAAGGAGCTGGACTCCCGGGTGCATCCGGGAGAGACAGCAGCGCGCAGGTGTTTCTCTCCAGCGAGGATTGCTGTAACAGACTGAAAATGCCCCGTTAGGATCCACTAGCCTTCCCTAGCCACAGAAGTCATTAACATGTTTTAATAACACCACTGACGCACATGCAAGGTTAATGATCTTTTTAAGATCTGCTTCAACTTGGAACTTACCTGCTTAAAACTCCTCACTGCCCTGGAAACCCTGAAACCTGGAAGGATTTACATCAGCAGTTCTCACACATTTTAATCTCAGAACTTCTCTACACTCATAAACAATATTGAGGACTTCAAAGAATTCTTGTGCATGTAGGTCAGCTCTATCAACGTTGACCATCTTAGAAATTTAGACGGAGAAAATTTTGTATCTATTTTTGAATTTAAAAAACAATTTGTAGTTTAATAACGTGTATTGTTTCCAGGATAATAAACCGTTTTGTTAATATGATCAGCATAAATAAATTATGACTAATACAAATAACATGTTTATGATTCAAGACAATTTCTAGTAAAGAGAAAATAATGGGACATTCATTCACCTTGCCCCTGGTGGAAGGGACTGTATTGATTCGCTTCCTGGCCAAGGACCCCATACACCTCTATATACCCTGAGACTAAAGGCCTAAAGGAGGAGATGGGGAAGGATTGGGAGAGAAACGGAGAGAGCTTCTCTCTCCGCACTAGAATTTTCTTCCTCTAACAGATGCCTTAATGTTTTCTGTATTCTTTTCTTTCTTTTCTGTGAATAAATTCTGTCTTACAAAAAAAAAAAAGAAAGTACATCGTATTTGCCTTCCCATTCATTAAGAATTAACCTTAGACTCATTATTCATAAGGATCATTAGGATCTTAAGTCCTAATGTAATCGTGGACCTATTTCTAACCCTTGAGTCAAGGATGTGCACCTATTTACTTTGAACTTCTCCCTGGAAAGACATGAAAGAAAGTATGGTAAATGCTTTTCTTTCTTTTTTTTTTTTTTTACCAAATTTTCTCTGCAACTGGTCACCAAAAACTGAGATTAATTTTAAAATTGATTAATGAAATGACAACCGACTCCCCTGCCCATTCTGAAGCTTAGGGAGGATTAGTGAGTAGGCATGCTTTTGGCAATCAGGAGAATAGCCAAAGTTTCCAACCCTCATCAGATGGTACTAAGTCAGAAGACTGTCTATAAATTTCCTGATGATGTGACTTTCTGGTACTTGCTTATTGGTAACACTGTTATATGAATATGTTTCTGTGGCCAGGAATTCCCAGTGAAACTAGGGAAACCTAGCTTCTGCAAATTAATGGAGTGGACTTTGGTGAGTCACAACTCTCCTTTCTGAGCCTCAGTTTTCCTAGACATAAAATAAAAGCAATGCATTACATTGCTGACGATGTTTTCTTGATCTGAAATAATGGGATTTGCTGGGAATAGTGGCTCAAGTCTCAGCACTTTGGAATGTTTAAGCAGAAGGATCATCTGAGACCAGTTTGAGACTAGCTAGGCAACATAGTAAGACCCCATCTTCACAATCTATCAATAAATAAAATGATGGAATAATCATTTCTTTCCCATCATAATTGCTACTACTATTGAACACTCTTTCCTAAGCACTGTTAAGGGCTTCACTTTCATTACTTTTCTAATATTCAAACAAACCCTGAGATAAGTGACATTATGATGATCATTTCATAGGTGCAAAAGATTTGCTTCCCAAAGTAACAGCAGGGCTGGAGGTCGGACTCATAACTAGTTTGCTCTAATCCAAGTGATTCTGGATTCCAGACTCACCAAATGACAAGCTATTCCAGAAATACTCAGGAAAAGGGAGGGTGCTGTATGTCACACATGGAAAAAATAGAAGAGGTAACAGCATTCAGCCAAAGGATTCCCAGAAATCGAGGCTCTCCTGTTCTTGGCATTTGCACCTTTCAATGTGTGTTTTTCACATTGCTATATGCAAGAGGTACATTTTAATACGATTTTCTTAACCTCCCCTGTTACCACTGGGGAATTCTAGGGAATGGACTTGACATCTGTGAACCCAATTTGTCCTAGAAAAAGTTCTAGTAATACTTAAAATAAAAAGGGCATCTATTAAAATAAGGAGGACACTTTGAAGCCTGGAAGGACTGAATATTTTTGGACATAAAGCACCTTATCATCTCTATTTTTAGCTCTTGTACAATCAAAAGGTCAGGTTATCCATTAGATTATAGATTTTATTTTTCTCTAAAAATTGCAGAAGGCCGGATATGTGTCAAGAGAAGTACCCTGGCTCCTATGCATACATATTTCATTGTCCCCCGCATCTACCCAATGTGATAGGTACAATTAGCACATTTTTTTCAGATAAGGAATCTAAGGCTCAGAGAAAGAGAAGAAATTTCTCAAAGTCACACTGCAAGGAAAGGCAGAGAAGGGATTAGAACCCAAGATTGCTATTTCCCTTCAGCATACCACGCCTGCCTCACAAGGGTGCTAATCTCTCATTACTTATTTGGAAAGACCCACCCCTCCCATTCATGAAAAGGTAACTCTATCCCACAAATGCAGAAGCAGGTACATAATATGAAGTGATGAAACCTAGGCAGGCAACAAACAGACTGCTTTAGACATGGTCCTTGTCTGCAGTGGGGTGCAGGAAAGTTCCTGGCAACATGACCCTGAAAATAACAATGAGTGACTGACACCAAGAAGGAAGAATCATCCAAAAACCCTGAAACGAGATATTTTCTCAAGCCCCACCTATAGCCCAAGGTAAATCACAAAGCAGTGAAGATGCCAGCCTCCAGGAAACATCAGCTGTAAAATGTGTGCTGAAAAACTCCTGTCATAAGGAACATGTCGACACTGCCAGGATATTAAAACAAACAAAAAACAATGAAAAAAAATCTTTAAATCAACAATTATTTTATAGAAGATGGCAAAGAGAAATATTAAAAGCTGTATTTTTTGTTTGTTTCTGTATTAGATGTTTGATGTACTTCATCTCCACAACCACCAGTGCAGCCTCTAGAAGGCAAATACCAAGAAGTCACAATTTTCAGATCAAGAAACTGTACATGATAGCTCGGTGCCTGTGGCTCAATGGGCTAAGGAGCCAGCCACGTACACCTGAGCTGCCGGGTTCGAATCCAGCCCGGGCCTGCCAAACAACAATGACGGCTGCAACCAAAAAATGGCTGGGCATTGTGGTGGGCGCCTGTAGTTCCAGCTACTTGGGAGGCGGAGACGGGAGTTTGCTGTGAGCTGTGTGATGCCACAGTACTCTGTTGAGGGCAACATAGTGGGACTCTGTCTCAAAAAAAAAAAAAGAAAGAAAGAAAGAAACTGTACATGAAATATCTTGTTTGCCCCTCCAGATCTCCCTTCTACCCATGGCCCACACACTAGGAAGCAGACATTTATTGACTGCATCAATGGGTTTTTTGCCTACTGGCTTCTGGTTGAGTTTAGTCAGTTGAGACCAATCAGCTGGAAGATTGGAGAGTAAGAGTAATGACATCTGACTTTTTATTGCTTCAACTTCTTTTCTCTCAGGATTTGGCTACAATCTTCCCTTGATATTTGCAGCTCCCTCTAGGCAGCTATTTCCTATGGTATCTCACCAGACTCTGATAAATACTTTCTCCCCTTGCACCTAGGCTCAGGCTTAGAATGATGATGACTCTCTGCATTAGTTAAAGCAATACTAGGTGTTATAACAAATCAACTCCCAAATCTCAGTGACTAAGTGAAGATATAGTAATCTCTCACTCACTCAAACCTGAAATGATGAACCATAGAAGCAGAGCCCATCTATTTCCTGGCTTCACTACAGTCAACATGTGATGTTCAAGGTCATCATGCTCTTTCTACCATGATAGGAGAAAAAGTATGGAGGATTGAACCTGGAAGGTTATGTTTCAGAATTCCACTCATGTTCCATCCACCAAAGCTCAAGCACGTGACTATTCAATTACAAGAGAAGCCCAGAGAAGGTGTTCTCAGGAGGACAGAAGAAAGAGTTTGTAGAAGAGCTAGTCAGTTTCTACCTTAGAAGTGGGTGTGGAAGCACAGATTCAGATGCAGAGATCTCCAACTCAAAACCCAAAGGCTCTAGTTCATGGCACACGCTGTGCATTTAATGTGTGCATGAATAACAAAATTAAACTATATGAGTTCAAGAGGCAAAGAGATAGAGCAAGAAAAATTATAGTCAGGTAAGAATGAATTAATAAATAATAAGAATCATTTTAATAAGAAGAATATAATAATTTAATAAGCAAGAATAATTTTAATAATGATTCAGTCCATGAGTCTGCCAATGGAGTATATACATAGAAAAAGACAGAAAGTGGGAATCATAGACCACTGCTGCCTCAGACTACCTCAATGATCACTTATCCTTTATAATATAAATAGCTCCCTGCACACGATTCTAGCATTTAAGGAATCTCATTTTTATATCACTCAATACTTATATATAAATAATTATATACCTTTAATCATAAATATCACTATAATAGGATCATATGAACAAAAATATGCATTCTATGCTTTACAGTCCCTTTCAGAAATTCCAAGGGTAATTTTGATTATATATCCTGTTTTCCTCATCTGCTGAATTTAGAATGGTCCTCCATGTAACCTGCATCATCACTCTACCCAAACTGTAAATCTCTGGCCAGTCCTACCTCCATGGATATCTCTCTACTGCATGTGAGTGTTACAGCCTTAGTGCCCACTCTCTGAGAATACAGACACAGTGAGACTTTTTACATTGCTATGTACACCTATTAATTTGCTACTTAATAAGGATTGACCTGTTGGCTTCACCTTTTTTCCGCCTGTCAGCATTTTCAATGATCCAGGAATTTGGAGAAAGAATCAGTCTCATGAAGGCAAACTTTTTCCTAAGTGAGTGACCTGGGGGACTTATGTAAAAATGGGCTGGCACGAATGTTACCTCAAGATTTAAAAAACAAAATATTTGAATAATTTGTTTTGGCCAAACTTATATGTGTGCATCACCAATAAATAAGAAGTCACAAGCTCTCAGCCAACCTGCTGATCATCTCCACAGAACTCTTTCTCACTCATTGTGTTACCCAAATGTAAGAATGTGAAGGAAAGAAAATTTCAAGTATGATAAGATTATTGTAGTTATTGTTCTATTGATAGAGTCATTCACTAAGTAAGAGACACTGTGGCCATAGCAGTTTCTGCCCTGTAGGATCTTACCTGGGGTAGGTAGACAGTTCATGTATCATTAGATAAAAAACAAAATAGTTACTGACGGCCAAAAAGTATAAAAGAAATAAAATTCAAGTACAATGTTAGAGACTGCACTGAGATGAGGAAGTAGCACCTTTTTTTACACAGGTGGTCAGAAAGACCCCCTGAACAGAGCCCTGAATGATAAGAAACGAACCAGGTCAGGAGTGGGGGAACAGTATTCCAACCTGTGCAAGGGTCTTGAGGCCAGGCTATCCTCAAGGAACTCAAGAATAGCATGAGTCCATGGGGCTGCAATGGTGACATAGGACATGCTGGCCAGGGGTTTTTCCATGGCCTATGGAGCCTTTAGACCAGGACATCAAGAGTTTGAATTACATTCTAACAGTAACAGGAAATCATGGGGGTAGAGGAGTAAACCAAGGAGAGATGCAGCCTGGTCTATTCTGTTCTAAGAATCACTGTCTGTTGTGTGCAGAATAGGTTTGTTGTAGGAAGGTTGACAAAAGTAGAAATGGGGAGACCAACTGGTGGAAGAGAAATGACTCGAACCAATAAAAGGTGGTGAAAGGGATTGAATTAATTATAAATTTGGAAGTGTAGTTGTCAGAAGCCCCTCCTGTATCTAGCAGGGGCTGTGAAGGACAGTGAAGAATCAGGTTTCAAGCCTGGGCAGCTAGTGAAAGGATTGGCTTCAGCTGACATGGGGAAAACTGAGAGAGATATTCTGCACTATGGTGGAAAATCCACCACTTCCCCAGCCAGATGCTTTCAAGTTCTAGCTCTAGTCAACAGGCCTTTGATTAGTACTTCTGCCCAGCCATGAGAGGCTCAGGCTGCAAGGAGAACCCAATGTATGAACAGATCATCCTGCTGAGAGAAAACCCACAAGACATCATGGGGATAAATGAAAGGATAGTGAAGCCAGTGTATGGAGTCAGGAAGGCTTTTCTGAAGAAGACACCTGCTAAGACTTGAAAGACAAATAGAAGCCAAAGAAGTTGGGAAAAACAGCCAAGCAGAAGAAGCCCTATTAGACAAAGCTCAGAGAGCTGGACCAGAATGATAACAAAGCGCATGCCTCTCACTAGGAAAGTGGAGGAAAGCCAGGGATGACATTAGAGATGTTTACATGTTTCCATCAGGAATGGCCTTCATACCACTCCATGGAGACAAGCATCTATCCTTTAAGCCTAAAGAAATAGCCATTGATTACTTGAAGAAAGGAGTGCCCAGGGTCAGAAATGTAGAATCATAAACTCAATTTCTAGGACATCCAGATGGTAGCAAATAGGGAAATGTCTTTGATGTTCATTGCTTCTACCACTCATTTTGCCCTCGATCTTGGTTTAGTTAGGTTATTTTTCCTATTCCATGTCTATCGGTTCATGGTCTAGAAGGCTTGAAGACTTATTCTTTATTGAATGCATTCTTCCAGACAAGGCCAAATGTGGAAGAAATTTATAGTTTTCCCTGATATATTGTCTGACTAGGATTTCACAAGGTATTCGTGAAGTATCTTGAAATGTCAGTAATAAAGATCTACTCCCAAACCCCCAAACACACCTGCATACCTGCTGCCATTTAATAATCAAGTAAATCTTTATCTCAGAGCCAATGGCAATGACAAAGTGAGAGATCTCAGTCCAATTACAAAAAGATAGACATCAAATCAAGTACAACCTTCAAAACTCTCCACAATACTAATAGCTAACATTGGTTGAGCATTCATGCATTAATTCAATAACTTCTCAAAATAACCCAAAGAGATAGTTCATTTGACAAGATGAAAATTAAGGCTTGATTAATTAACTTAACCAGGGTCATTCAACTGGCAAGTAGGAAAGACAAGATTGAATGGCAGACAGCCTGACCCTTACAGTGCTATTTCTGGGAACAGCCCGTAGCTTTACTCAACATTCCTTAAACCTTATGAAGTATTATTAAATGAAGTCTTCTCTTCCAGAACACTCTCCAAGTCCTACCAACCAAGTTCAATTCCAACTTCTTCCATAACTCTTTCCTTCCTAATTGGCATCACTTCCAAACTGATCTCTGATGACACATACATTCTGTACCAGATATTTGGTTAATTCCACTGCATTTTTTGGCATAAAAGCTGGAACTTGTCAAAAATTTTAAGACAAATGTGTTTAATTATTAGTACTTTATTTATTTTTTTATTGTTGGGAATTTATTAAGGGTACAAAGAACGAGGTTACATTGATTGCATTGGCTAGGTAAAGTCCCTCTTATAATTTGGTTCCTCCCCCAAAAGGTGTGTCACACACCATGACTCTCCACTCACCTCTCTCCCTCCTTCCCTCTCTGTGTTCTCCCCTTCCCCCAGCCCCCAAGTTGTGCTAGGTCATTAATTGTCCTCATATCAGAATTGAGAATATAGGATTCTTGCTTCTCCATTCTTGTGATGCTTTACTAAGAATAATGTGTTCCACTTCCATCTTTTTTAATGGCTGAATAGTATTCCATGGTATATTATGGAATAGTTACCATAATAGTTACCATACAGCTTGTTAATCCATTCCTGGGTTGGTGGGCATTTAGGCTATTTCCACATTTTGGTGATTGTAAATTGAGCTGTGATAAACAGTCTAGTATAAGTGTCCTTACGATAAAAGGATTTTTTTTTCTTCTGGGTAGATGCCCAGTAATGGGATTGCAGGATCAAATGGGAGGTCTAGTCTGAGTTATTTTGAGGGTTCTCTGTACTTCCTTCCAAAATGGTTATATTAGTTTGCAAGCCCCTCCGCAGTGTAAAATTATTCCCTTCCCACATCCACACCAACATCTGCAGTTTTGAGATTTTGTGATGTGGGCCATTCTCACTGGGGTTAGGTGGTATCTCAGGGTGGTTTTGATTTGCATTTCTCTAATAATTAGGGATGATGAGCATTTTTTCATGTTAGTTAGCCATTCATCTATCTTCTCTTGCACATAGATATAAGGGATTGTTGACTCTTTATGTTGATTAATTTGAGTTCTCTGTAGATACTAGTTTTCAAGCTTTTGTCTAATTCAAAATATGCAATATCCTTTCCTATTATGTAGGTCGTCTATTTGCTTTGGTTGTTGTCTCTTCTCTGTGAGAGTTAAAGAGATTCCTTTCTCTTTCTGCTTATGCAAAGAATAAAAATCCCACTCAATGCATCTATCAATCATACATATGCACACCCAACACATACCATATATGTATGTTACATACATACATAAGCACAGACGATTTTGACCAAAACAAATAATAAAATATTTCAGAAACTTCTGAGCCAAAGAAAATGAGAAAAAAATCATATTTTATTGAATATTAATTGCTGCAGAACTTGTGGGCACCAATGTAAACATAAGATTCAACTCTATGCCTTCAGTGGAATCTTGACCTTTTTACATGCTACTTGTGTGATCCTGGGCAAGTTAATTAATTATGCCTCAGTTTCCTCATTTTCCAAATTTGTCACTTGTCTCAATTTTCCTTGTCTGGCTCTTGATTGAGAATCAAGAAGATTCACCAGGCACAGTGGCTCACACCTGTAATACTAGCACTCTGGGAGGCAGAGGCAAGTGGATTGCTTGATCTCAAGAGTTTGAGACCAGCCTGAGCCAGAGTGAGATTCTGTCTTTAGAAAAAGAGCTGGGTGATGTGACAGGGACCTGTAGTCCCTGCTACTTTGGGAGGATGAGACAAGAGAATCACTTGAGCCCAAGAGTGTGAGGTTGCTGCAAGCTATGACTCTGTCCCAGAAGAAGAAGAAGAAGAAGAAGAAGAAGAAGAAGAAGAAGAAGAAGAAGAAGAAGAAGAAGAAGAAGAAGAAGAAGAAGAGGAAGAGGAAGAGGAAGAGGAAGAGGAAGAGGAAGAGGAAGAGGAAGAGGAAGAGGAAGAGGAAGAGGAGAGGAAGAAGAAGAGGAGAGGAAGAAGAAGAAGAAGAAGA
>CAUYON010001553.1:0-22357 GCA_963573935.1 Arctocebus calabarensis
GGTTGTGGTTGACCAGCCCTCCACCTAGGTACTGGTGTGGTGACTGCAGCCTGTACAGTTCAAGAGTTCCAGTCCAATTGTAAATGCAGTCAGTCTGGATTGTGGATGAGTTGGTGTTCTAGACTTCCAATCCTGGGCAGGGGGTGAACTTAAGTATCAAGGTGTCAAGGAAAACATTTATAACACCAATCACATTAATTGCAAATGGGCTAATACATTCGTAGAAGGGCTACCAGACACCTAAGCCCACAGATGTGCCCACAGTCAGAAACATTGACATACAAACAAAACATAACCAACAAACAACCAATCACAGAACAACAGCTAAGAAGAAAAAAAAAAAAGAATTCTACAATAAAAATGCTTCTTGTAAAATACTTGAGAATAGAGAAGAAGAAAAGCTTCTAACAAATATGATATAAGCACCCTTAGAAGCTATAAGAAGGGAGGGAGGGGAGGGGGAGAGAGAACAAAGAAATTAACACGGGAGAGGAAGAAGAAATGTTCAGTTGAGAATAGGAGGTAATAAAAATAGCCTAAGAAAAGAAAGTGAAGTAAAGAATTATTTATCGATAGCGCCTCCAAGAAAAGGATATTAAAAAAAAAATCTCAAAAATATTATTATTCTTATATGTATATAGAATTGCAGTCGGCAACAATGATCTGCTGTGAGAGGGGAGCATGGGAGTGGGACTCGTGGCGACTGCGGGGGGGCTCGCAGTCGCTGCGGATCTCGGGGGCCACGGCGGTGGCAGCAGCGGTGGTGTCACAATTCACGGGGCTGCGGCACCGCGACTCATGGTAGTAGCAGCATCGGTGGCTGCACTGCGAAGGTGGCGGTTGCTATGGCCGCGGTTCGCAAAGGCCTTGAAGGCTGGAGGGGAGGAGGCTTCGCGGGGCTGTTGGTGGGACCTTGAACTTCCGTTATTCTTCAGCTGAAGTGCTCAGGGGCCCTCTTCACCAACTTCCACAGCTCAAAAGTGTCTTTTCCGCACCTCTCAGGCTTCTCCAGGGTCCCCACCTAGTCTAACGCTGGCTGGTCACCCACTCTCTCTCTCTCTCCCTCATTAATCTGGGGAAAAGGTGCTCGCCATTTTGGACATTGCAATGTGTCAGTCCGGCAGAGTCCGGACCCCTCGGCTCATGCCAGGGCTGCCTGGGTCTCCGTGGTTCCTAGCAGCGCCCCTTTCTGATCGTCAAACTCTGAGTTCCACGCTTCAGTGGAATTTTCTCCGTTTAGGGCTTGTGGCTTGTGGGTTGGGTCCTGCTGTCCTCCCTATGGGAGGGGCCCAGCTGCCCCTCCGCTGGACAGGGGGGAATGGTTTGCAACAGTTTCCACGGGTAAGAACTGTATTTCAAACATGCCAATCCTCTCAATCTCTGTGTCTCACTAGCTGCCCGTCCACTCCGATAGTTCACACAAAGAAAGATCCAGAGCTCCCACCCTCTCACCTGCTGACCAGGGAGAGATGGACTACGGGACCATCTCCGCCGCCATCTTCCAGCACCTGTTTCATTAATTTTCTGAATGATTCTCTTGTTTTCAATTTCATTGATGTCTGATTTAATTTTGGATATTTCTTTTCTTCTGCTGGGTTTAGGCTTAGATCGTTCTTCTTTTTCCAATTCCATAAGATGGCTTGTGAGTTTATTGATGTGCTCTCTTTCTGTTTTTCAAATGCAGGAATCTAAAGTGATAAATTTTCCTCTCAGAACTGATTTTGCAGTATCCCACAAGTTTCGGTAGCTTGTGTCTTCATTGTTGTTATGCTGAAGGAAGTTAATGATTTCCCATTTTATTTCTTCCTGCACCCAACTGTCATTCAACAGAATGTTGTTTAGTTTCCATGCCTTCGTGTGGGGCTGACCATTTTTGTTAGAGTTGAGTTCTACCTTTAGTGCCTTGTGGTATAAGAAAATACAAGGTAAAGGTTCAATACTTTTGATTCTGTTGAGGTTTGTTTTGTGTCCTAGGATATGATTAATTTTGGAGAATGTTCTATGGGCTGATGAGAAGAATGTATATTCTTTATCTGTGGGATGGAGATATATGCGTCTATCAAGCACACTTGTTCTAGGGTCTCATTTAAGTCCCTTATATCTTTGTTTAATTTCTGTTTAGAGAATCTGTCCAGCTCTGTAAGAGGAGTGTTAAAGTACCCTGTTATTATGGTATTATAGGATATCGTATTGCTCAGACTGAGTAAGGTCTGTTTCAAGAATCCCGGAGCATTTAAATTGGGTGGATAAATATTTAGAATTGAAACATCTTCTTGTTATATTTTTCCCTTGACCAATGTAAAGTGACCACCTTTGTCTTGTTTGACTTTAGTTGCTTTCAATCCACATGTATCTGTAATTAAGACTGCAACTCCTCTTTTCTTCTGAGTTCCGTTTATCTGAAAAATTGTCTTCCAACCCTTAACTCGGAGTTTTAATCTGTCTTTTGAAGCTAGGTGTGTTTCCTGCGGACAGAAAATGGATGGCTTGTATTTTTTAATCCAGTCAGCTAATCTATGCCTCTTCAGTGGGGGAATTCAAGCCATTAACATTTATTGAGATAATTGATAAGTGTGATAGTGTTCTATTCATCTTATTTTGTGAGAGTCCATTGCTTAGTTTTATCTTTTGCATCAGTGTGGAAGTTAGGCTCTGCCCTTCAATTTCTGAGTTCTTATTTTGCTATTGATCTATTGTGATGGTCAGTGTGTAGAACAGGTTGGAGTATTTCCTGTAGAGCTGGTCTTGTTGTGGTGCATTTCCTCAATGTTTGTATATCAGTAAATGATTCGATTTCACTGTCAATTTTAAAACTTAGCTTAGCAGGATACAGAATTCTGGGCTGGATATTGTTCTGTTTAAGTAGATTAAAGGTAGATGAGCACTGTCTTCTTGCTTGGAAAGTTTCATTGGAGATGTCTGCAGTCACCCTGATAGATTTGCCCCTGTAGGTCAACTGGCACTTACTTCTGGCAGCTTGAAGAATCTTTTCTTTTGTCTTGACTTTGGACAGATTCATCACTATGTGTCTTGGGGAAGCTTGGTTAGAGTTGAGGTGACCTGGCATCTAATATCCCTCTGAAAGGAGAGTGTCAGAATCTTTGGTGATATTTGGGAAATTTTTGTTTATAATATTCTCTAGTATGGCTTCCATTCCCCTGGGGCATTCCTCTTCCCCTTCTGGGATACCTATAACTCGCATGTTTGAATGCTTCATAGAGTCCCATAATTCTGCCAGTGAACATTCTGCTTGTTCTCTCTTCTTTTCTGCCTCTTTAACCATCTGAGTTATCTCAAGGGCTTTGTCCTCTACCTCTGAGATTCTTTCTTCTGCATGGTCTAATCTGTTGTTGATACTTTCTACTGCATCTTTAAGCTCCCTAATTGACTGCTTCAGTTCCCTCATCTCTGCCATATCCTTTTTATATTCTTCATAGCATTCTTCTCTTACTTGATTCTGTTTGGGATTTCTTTTTCCACTTTATCAGCATTTTCCTTTAATATTTCCTTCATTTTCTTGATTGTTTTCATCATCTGTATTCTAAATTCCATTTCTGTCATTTCTAATGTTTCCTTATTGGTGGAATCCTCTGCAGTATCTACCTCACAGCCCCTTGAGGGGGTTGCTCTGGACTGTTTTTTCATGATACCAGGAATTTTCTGCTGATTCTTCCTCATGAGTGATTTCTTTTGTCTGTTTCCTTGCCCTAATTTTCCTTTCACTTCTTCCTGTTCTTTAAGCTGCTGTGCCTCTGGACTACGGTTTCAATGAGTCCTTGGGGTACATGGATGATCAGAAGGATGAGAAGACTGAAGAGCAAGAAGGGAAAAAAGAAAGAAAGAGAGAGAAAAAGAGAAACAAAGAAAGAAAGAAAAAGAAAAGAAAAAGGAGAAACGAGAGTGGGTGGGTAGAAGCAACTATTGACCAAAAGAGGAGACGCACAGAAAGAAGGGGACAGAAGCAATACAGGTGTACATAGGGTACTTCGACCCAACCTTAAGAACCCCCAACCTCTGGGAGTGCTGGGTTGGGTGGTTAGGTCAGCAGCTCTTTGCCAGCCTGGGTGAACACAGTACCCCACCTCCACCAAGTAGAGAGGAAAGACAAAAATGCAATAAATCAAACCAAACCAAGCAAACCAAAAACTTTACAGGATAAAATTGGGGGAAAAAACCAATTAATATGTGTAGAAACACTAGCAAAATTGAAGTTCTAATTGTTGAAAAATGCAACAGTGGAAAATTATATTTAAACTAGAAAAATGAGAAATAAAAATGAAAGGAAAAATCTTTAAGGAAAATGCTGAAATTAAAAACAAAAGAACAATAACAAAAATAAACAACTACAACAAAAAAAACACAAAGCAAAATAAAACCAAAACAAAGCAGTAAATATATCTTGCTGATCTTGTCTGAGCACGAGGTGATCTTCTGGGGTATGATATGTTAGTCACAATGTTGATACAGCTGTACAAAATGAAGATCCAAGGCCTCTAATGATTTCTCAAACCCCACAGGGTGGAGAGCTTAAATCCTCCTCAGCCTGCTTAGAAGGCACTTTAAATTGCTAACTTGGGCTAAGCAGAAGCTTTCCCAGGAAAGCTCTTGTGGCTGGGATCACCCCTTAAGTGGCTATCTACTTACCCAGTCTGCCCAACCGTTCTCATCCTATGCCCCTGAGGGCTAAGGCTGCAAGGCATCTCAGTCCCCGTCTTTAGGCTGCTCAGTCACTAGATTACTTGCTCCTGCCTGATGCTTGTTCTGCGACCCTGAGAGTGGAGCTTGCCAGGGCAGTTCTCCCCCAATGGCCCCACACAGCCCATAACCAAACACTGGCAGCTCCGTCTGGCTCGGTGGCCCACTCTGGGAACCCAGACAACACTCAAAAACCTCCGCACTCCTGCCCCAGTTCTCCCAAGGCAGTTCAACCAAGTGCCAAGTCCAAAAGAAACCCAAACAGCTCACAGGTAAAGCCTTTCCAGCTTGCAGTCTCTCTGCTGCTACACCCACAGCTGCCACCAGGATTAGACTGAACGAACACATGCAACCGCTTGCCAGATCTCCACCACTTTTGCCTTCCTCAGGGGGTCCAGAAGTCTCACACTGTCTCCCTGCATCCCCAACGGGATGTTTCTGGGCAGATCCCGTCAGCCAGAGATGCCTGAAGTCTTCTCTCTCCAGTCTCACTGTGCCTAGTTGCAAGGAAGCTGTTACTCGGCCACCATCTTGCTCCACCCTCCTATTTATTTATTTATTTATTATGAGGAGGGGTGATGGAGAAGAGCATGGATGATTTTTAAAAACAAAGAACTGGAATAATTTCATGTAAAATTGAAAAGCATGGCAAGGCTGAGTTAGAGGGAACTGGTTATGCTTGCTGTCAAAGCCATGTGGAATATGTCAGTTATTTTTCTTTTTGATGGCAATGCTTGGATACCAAAAGCCAGCGGCTGGAGTTTCTAAGTTAAGAGTTTTAACACTTTTACTTACCCCCTCCTGACTCAATGTTCTAAGTTATTTATGAAACCAGTGCTAGCAGAACAAAACAAACCTTGTCATAAAGGTTACTTCTGTATTAACTGCTTGATTTGATAAAGCTTGGAGTCCCTGGCTACTATGTTCAGCTTCAGTAGACTTCAGTAGAATGACTGAATAGCTAAATTGTGAATTGTGTATGACTCACCAATTATTCTGTTGTTCTCACTAGGTCATTTTGTCCACATGGAGGTTTTCATACAGATTCTGAAAGCATCTTGCAGATCTGAGTCTTCTCAAGAAAAGGTGACAGTAATACAGAGCTTTAGAGTCATGTTTAGATTCAACTTAGATTAGACTCTGTTTGTTATCTGTGGAGTCCTAGTGCATTAAAGATGTTTAATTCTGCATTTCTAAACTGGATACAATACTCTATTTTAAAATAGTTGTGTGAAGTTTGTATCAGTGAATGTGTATGTTTCTACGTGTATCTCTATCCACCTGCAAGAATCATGCTTGTTCCTTTAAAATCTGACCTATATTTAGTAAAAGTTCATTAGGAGCAAACCTTGTGACAGGGCACCCATAGAACTCTTGATCCAGCATGGAAGGTGATGAGTAAGCAGGAGAGAGAGAGAGCCATGGGAAGACAATGAGGGGAGGAGTCTCCATGGTTGAGAAGATGAGGGAACACGAAAGACACCTGAGCAGCATCTGGAAGGATGTGCTGATGCTATTAGGGGCATTGAAGGCCGAGCATGTGAATCAGGGGACAGCAAGGACAAAGGTTCAGAGGGGAGAAAAGGGGGAAGGTACTCAGAGAGTCAGGAACAGCAAGAGTTTATAGATTCCTCAGATACAGGTTGGGAGGAAGAAGGAGATGCTATAAAAAATATTTAGGTCAGAATAAGAAATGGAGACTTACTTTAGCAGGTGATGGGAGCCATTGAAATATATATAGGCTGTATCACTTTCAATTCTAAGGTAAAGTTCAAGTTACAGTTTAGCCCTTCACCCTGGGGTGTGCTGAACACCCTCAGATTTGCATATCAGGTGAGATCTGCCAATCACCTCCCTCCTTTCCCCTCCCCTTTCTCCCCTCCCCCTTCTCTCCTCCCCCTTCTTCCCTTCCTGTGGGTGTGTAGTTGTTTATATATTGGTTTCACATTAGTATTGAGTACACTGGACACTTTTTTTTTCTTTTCTTGAGGTACTTTACTAAAAGGAACGTGTTCTAACTCATCCAGGTAAACACAAAAGATGTAAAGTCTCTGTTTCTTCTTATGGCTGAATAGTACTCAACCATAGTTTCTTAATCATTCATGGGTTGACAGATAACTTATACATTTGTACCCTCACATTAATTTGAAATTAAAAAAAACTTTTAACCAAAAACAAAACAAAAAGGGATAAACTTGTTTTAGAAAAGAAATATATGTGAGACAGATTGTTGAGAAAAATCACAGTGACTTTGATACATAGGTGGGATCAGAGCAGGGAGGATCAATTGCTGTGGATTGACTAAGAGAGACCTTTATGAATCCAGCTGAGTGGGTGGCACCTGTGACTCAGGGAGTAGGGCACCAGCCTCATACTGGAGGTGACAGGTTCCCAGCCTCATCCAGCCTCATCGCAAAACTGCAAAAAATAAATAAATAAATAAAATTTAAAAGGCAAACAAAAGAATCCAGCTGAGTGATAACAAGGTCTGATCAAGGATAATAGCAGCTGAGATGGAAAATAGAATTGTGGATAGATTATTTTTAGTGGCAGTGATGCACAGCTGAGTCATGGCCAGCTATGACTGTCTGCCCTGAGTGTGTAATGAGGCATTCTTTACCTTTCATTGGTGCAGTGTGTTTTCCCCTTGACATATTTTTCTAATCTGGTTGTCCTCCAGGATAAG
The DNA here is from genome assembly GCA_963573935.1 of Arctocebus calabarensis. NCBI lineage: Eukaryota > Metazoa > Chordata > Mammalia > Primates > Lorisidae > Arctocebus > Arctocebus calabarensis. Next base: position 7,382 of record CAUYON010001553.1, read on the forward strand.
GTCAGAATTGTGAGAAGCAGAAGCAGAGAAGCTTCCACATTCCCCCTGCTCACTGGGGTAGTTTTGCTGGGGGTGGGTTTCCTCCTCGGCTTCTGTGGACCTTCTCAAGCTAGAGGAAAAGACAGCCTTAACCTGTGAAGTGTCATCCTTTCATTAAGATTATATAAACAAAAAGAATTAATTTATATAGAAGCAAAGCCAGGACAGAAAATTCTGATAGACATTATGGGATTAGCGAAAGGGCTAGAAATCAGTACCAAGCCTTTATTTTTCTCTCTTCTTTGCAAATCTGGTGTTGGGAAACCTGCACAAAGATTCAGCAGACCCTTTTCAGGGTCTTCATGAGCTGTGTAGACCAATATCAGGTCAACAGTCACAGTATTGACCCACACTCAGGTTGGCAACTTGGTCTTTGTTTTCAAGGCCCTGTGCTAGTACCTTTCTGGTATCTTGCCATTTCCTTGTCTTTGCTCTGAATACCTGACTCTGAATGTGTGTCCAGGTGAGTAAATTACTCTCAAGGTGTCATGAGGGTAGCACTTGGGTTGATGTTACTACTTGCCGAAGGTGGGGGCCTCAGGAAGTGGTGAGATGGTGAGGGGTGTGTCTCTGTGTATGGAATTATTCTTTTATCAAAGAGACCCCAGAGAGCTTGTTGGTCTTTGCCAACATGCAGGGACCCAACTAGAAGGCACCACCTGTGAATCAGAAAGTAGGTCCTCCCCAGACGGTGGATGTGCCAGTGCCTCCACCTTGAACTTCCCAGCCTCTGAAACTGTGAACACTGCATTTCTGTTTGTGAAAGTTCCCTTGCTTGTGATATTTGTTAAAGCAGAGCAGATATATAATAAAAAGAGCCTCTCTCTTTTTTATGGCTGCATAGTATTCCATGGTATACATATACCACAATTTGTTTATCCATTCATGGGTAGATGGGCATATAGGCTGCCTCCAAGACTTGGCTATTGTGAACTGGGCTGCAATAAACATCCTGGTACAAATGGCTTTGATGCAAAATGATTTTTGTTCATCTGGGTAACTACCTAGTAATGACACTGCAGGATCAAATGGTATATTATAAATGTCTTACCACAAAAATAAGTGAGGTGATCGTTATGTTAATTAGTTTGATTTAAGCATGCCACATTGCATGTCAAATCATCACATTATACCCCATAAATGTAGACAGTTATGATGTTATAAAAATTAAGTTAAAAAAAAAAAAAGCAGAGCAGATGAACGAAGAAACACCCACCCTTTTTTTTTTCTTTTTTTTTTGAGACCAAGTCTCACTCTATCGCCCTTGGTAGAGTGCCGTGATGTCACAGCTCATGGCAACCTCCAGCTCCTGGGCTTAGTGATTCTCTTGCCTCAGCCTCTTGAGAAGCTGGGACTACAGGTGCCTGCACAATGTCTGGCTATTTTTGTTGTTGTTGTTGCAGTTTGGCCAGGGCTGGGCTCGAACCCACCACCCTCGGTATATGGGGCCGGCGCCCCACCCCCCCTGCTTTTCCGGGGAGTTTTTCCGGGCTTCCTGCTTAAGATGGCTGCCCGCCCCCCTCGCACCTGCTCCCCCTGCAGCTGCGGCGCCCCTGTCATTTCGTCTGCAGACTGTTCCTCTCACACCTGTGCCTGCTGATGGCTGAGTCTGGACGGGGCGTGGGAAGTTCCCCGAATCAGGCTCAGCTGAGGGGCTCCGGAGATGAGGGGTGGTCTTACACAGGACAAGGGCAATGTCAAAGAAGTTTGTCAGCTGCAATGTGTTTACTTTTCTTAACACAGGGAACTCAACCTTCAATCACTTCTCTAGTTTGGGTGCCAACTAGTTTTTGTGGTTTCTTTTTATTTATTAAAAACAAACCAGGAGTGCATTTTCAAGCAATGTGATTTCTAGCCCAATATTCAGCCTGGCCAATAGATTTACTTGACCTAGGACTGAAAAGGAGGGTCTTTCACTGTGGTGGCGTTACGGGCGGGGGTGGGGAAGGCACCGTTTGCATCAGCATGACGTCGTTACCAGGCGTCCCTGTATTCTCCACCCGGGTGGGGAAGGCACAGGTTGCATAGCATGACGTCATTACCAGGCTTCCGTGTATTCTCCACCTGATTCTCCTTGACTATTTGAGTAGGCGAGAGTGTTTGATCATTTATATTGTTTGCATAATACATGGAAGGAGTGACCCTGTGGATGATGTATGAGTGTAGATTAGTGTTATTTTTAAAGAAAAACATTAACTACTTGGGGCAGGCCCATCATACACTATGACTGGCCATCCTCTTCCTTCAAAAGAAGGGACAGTGCTGTGCCAGGCCATCTCTCAAACACCCCTCTGGTTGCATGTTTTGATTTTGAGCAGCTGTGTAGGTAAGGGTGTATAGAGATGCCCTCTGTCTTTTGAGAAATACATTTAGAAACCCACGTATACATGTATTTCTCTCGTAGGGTTGCATAGTGAGGAATACCATATTTCAGGTAGAGGATTACTGAAACTCAGCCATGCAAATCTAAAAACACTGGGAAATATTCAGGCTAATACTTGAGAAGAAAAAAATTATTGATCTCTATTAGACAAAGTTACTAATATTGATGTATTAAAAGAATAGTAAAATTTCCCCTGGGTTATTATGATTTTAAAAGAAATCTGGGGCTCGGCGCCTGTGGCTCAGCGGGCTAAGGCATCAGCCACATACACCTGAGCTGGCGGGTTCGAATCCAGCCTGGGCCCGCCGAACAACAATGACGGCTGCAACCAGAAAATGGCCAGGCATTGTGGCAGGCGCCTGTGGTCCCAGCTACTTGGGAGGCAGAGGCAAGAGACTCGCTTGAGCCCAGGAATTGGAGGTTGCTGTGAGCTATGATGCTGTGGCACTGTATCCAGGGTGACAGCTTGAGGCTCTGTCTCAAAAAAAAAAAAAAAAAAAAAAAGAAATCTGGAAAGAGTTAACATTTTTATTGGAGATATTAGTGTGAGCCATGACATTTACCGCTTTGTCAGGGTCAATGGTTTGTACCTTTAATTCTACTCATTATTTCAAATTTCTTCTATGTAGTATTTAAACTGTGTCAGAAACAATGGTTGTGCTTGGATATGAGGGTGGACAGGGAAAGTTCTCTGCTTTCGTGAATTTCCCTGCAATAACATCAACCACTCAGGTACTTGTGCTCATCAATCTTGACAAAATAGTACTATAGGCCCTTAATTTGTTCATTTGGTGAGCAAGTGATTATCGATAACCTGCTATGCAGAAGTATGCTGAGGGCTGAGCATGACCAGCACGAACACGGAGCCGCCCGCCTGTGAGGAGGCAGAGACAAGGAAATAGGCTCCTAACAGACTTCAGCTGTTACTTGAGGGACCTGCCGGGGGGTGGAGGGGCACCAGACCATGGCTCTGGGGACCGGCAGAGGATGGAGAAGGCCCAAACTTGCATGAGAGACGTTAATGTGAGCAACCACCATCAACAGCTACCTAGGAATTAGCCAGAGCTTTTGGTATAGAACAGCTTATGTAAAAACCTGGAAACAAACAAACAACAACAACAACAACAACAAACAGAAAGAATTGCAGTATTAGCACAGAGAACTTTGTGAAAAGGGATCAGGGATATCCCATGAGGCAGGAGAAGTGGGTATGAGCTTTGCACGCCACACAGAGGCATTGGGCCTGATCCTGCAGTGTAACGGGGAACAACTCAACTTTAAACATGGAAGAGACACTGTTCGGAACTGCTCTGTGTAAAGAATATACTTACGTTACCACTTCATCTTTAAAGGCTTCACAACCCCAAAGGATGGTTTTTATGTATGTTTTAATTTGGCATGGGATTCAGGCTCAGATGTTTCAACTTATCTGAAGACAAATGTCAATTTAAAATTACTGTTTACATAGTAAACTGCCTTTTTAGTTTGGATGTTTTTCTTTACTGCTTCGCCCTAGTAAGCACCATAATCTTGGGTCTCTATTTAGCTGTCCCGTAGTGGACATGCTCCTCATTTAGAATGTGCGCGGATGGGTTATAGGGATCCCACAGAAGCCCAATGCTTGCAACGTTTGTTCCTGTCACAAAATGTCTGCCAGAGATGCACAATTTCTGTCTAAAAATTAGTGTCTTCTGCAACATCTGGATGAGACCCTCATCTAAACACTAACATGTCTTTAACACCAGCTAGTCTCGATTTTAACAGAGAAGGTAGGAGGCCTGAGAGCCAGTGTGTCTCCAGGGAGCTGCTCCTGAGAGTGGGAAGCCTGGTGCTTACAACTGCTGCCAGGGAGCATGGCAGTATTCCAGGACCGAAATCCTGGGAAGCTACAAAAATTAGAAAATCCTGTAATTAAGTTTAGTTCCTTGCAAAAGAGTTAGAACCCCATGGGTGTTCCTTTTGTAAGCTGGGACTCAGCTCGCCTTTGGAACTCTCAGACGAAGTGATTCATTACTTCACCTCTATGGAAAGAGAAAGTTTCTGGTTTCGGTGAAATAGGAGATGAAATTCTATGTTTATATACAGTAAAGTCTTATCCTAGTATATGTGAAGGGTTATTAGACTCTGAGCATGCGATTTTGATGTGTCATAGTGTTGTTTAATAGTGTTTTATGTCTGTCTCCAGAAGAAACCTTTGCATGGCAAAAAAATCTATCGTGTGCAATTTAAGATTTTACTAATGTGCCTCCCTTGTCTCTTTGCCTCTCCGAAATAACCAAAATAGTGCTTCCCCTGGATGAAGTGTGATGAGGCTCAAAGTTGACTCCAGGGCCCAAATTGGAGGTACTTTACCAAAAAACAGAAATCAAATTCATGGTTTTAAAAACAAAATATAAACTTCTCAAGGATTATATTGCTGATCAAGTACAAACAATGGTATCTTTTAAAAGCAGAAGTTTGAATTGCAGAGCAAATGACGAAAAGATGCATGTAAAAAAATAGCTGCTGGCTCGGCGCCTGTGGCTCAACGGGCTAAGGTGCCAGCCACGTACACCCGAGCTTGTGGGTTCAAATCCAGCCTGGACCCGCCAAACAACAATGGTGGCTGCAAAAAATGGCCAGGCGTTGTGGCGGGCACCTGTAGTCCCAGCTACTTGGGAGGCAGAGGCAGGAGACTCGCTTGAGCCCAGGAATTGGAGGTTGCTGTGAGCTGTGATGCCACGGCACTCTACCCAGGGTGACAGCTTGAGGCTCTGTCTCAAAAAAAAAAAGAATAGTTACTTTTAAGCTGGGCACAGAGGCTCATGACTGTAATGTTAGGACTCCAGAAGGCCAAGGAAGGAAGATTGCTTGAGCTCAGGAGTTCAAGACCAGCTGAGCAAGAGTGAGGCCCCTATATCTACTAAAAATAGAAAAAAAATAGCTGGGCATCATGGTACACACCTATAGTCCTAGCTACTTGGGAGGCTAAAGCAAGTGGATCACTTGAGTCCAGCAGTTTGAGGTTGCAGTAAGTTGTGATGATGCCACTGCACTCTACGCAGAGTAACAGATCAAGACTCTGTCTCAAAAAGAAAAAATATATATAGGGACAGAAAGTAGAACAATGGTCGCACGGGGCAGAGGGGAGAGGAGAATGGGGAATTTTTGTTTAATGAGTAGGAAGTTTCATTAAAGAAGATGAAACAGCTCTAGAGATGGATGGTGGTGAAGGTTGCATAATAATATGAATGTGTTTAATCCCACTGAACTGTACACTTAAAAATGCTTAAGACAGTGGCCAGGCAAGGTGGCTCATGCCTGTAATCCTAGCACTCTGGGAAGCCAAGGCAGGAGGACTGCTTGAGGCCAGGATTATACATAATCCTCAAACCCAGGATGATCTAATCCCAAGGCATATGATCCTAACCACAGTGTGACACCACATTTTATTTAATTGAGGAATGCTTGTTAAAAACTGTCAGCCCAGCCTTAATAAACATTTGGTATGTTGTAGCATTTCCTTCTTGTTTTAGGGATGTGGACCTGAGATTCGGAGACATGAAAACTCTCTCACAAATCCAGCAGACAATAGAGCTGGGGCTTAGCACTGACGCTTTTCTTCCCAAACCCAACCCAAGTGTGCAGAAGAGACTGACCATCTGGCAGGAAGGTGGAGCTTCGGCCAGACTTTGAAAGAGGAGAGGAGAAGGAAGAGAGGCAGGAAGGCGTTCCAGGCAAGGGACTCCTTTGGTGTAAGTCCTAGAGACCAGGGAGGGCAGGACGAATCAGCATTCTGGGAATGGCTGGGGGCATGGGAGGAAGGTGAGGGAGTGTTCTGGGTCAGGTCACAGCTCTGAATGCCGGGCCATGAATACCCTTCACCACTGAACATTCCCAAGCCTTACAACCCACTAACTTCTTGACATATATACAGTAGAATAAAGGCCTACTCCTGTGTACCAGGAGATACTACACACACATGAGAATGTTCACAGCAGCAACCTTGTAAACAAGGGTAAAAAAAACTGGAAATAAGTATAATGACTGCTGACAAGTATATAAATGCTAATCTGTCTACTATACAGCAGTGAACATGAACGAATTAAATACACCTGCAATAGCATGGAATTAGTGTAAAGAAATCTGTGTACAATGGGATGCTATTCAGCCTTACATAAAGAAATCCTACGATTTGTAATGACATAGACAATGTGATGCTAAGTGAAATAGACCAGCCACAGAAGGATAAACACTGCATGTTTCCACTTACACGAGGAATCTAAAATAGTCAAACTCTTAGAGGAAGAAAGCATGATGGTTGCCAGAGGTTGGGGGAGCCAGGATGGGGTATGAGGAGTTTTTACTCCCAGGGTATAAAGTTTCAGTTACACAAGAAGACTAAGTTCTAAAGATCTGCTGTTCAACATAGTATCAATAGTTAACAGTATGGTATCATGTGCTTCATTTATTTACTTATTTATTTATTTAGACAAGGTCTCCCTCTGTTACCCAGGTTAGAATGCTGTGGTGTCATAGCTCATACAAACCTGAAACTTCTGGGCTAATGAGATCCTCCTGCCTCAGCCTCCCGAGCAGCTGGGACGACAGGCATCTGCCACAACACCCGGCTAGTTCTTAGTAAAGATGGGGTCTCACTCTTGCTCAGACTGGTCTCAAACTTCTGAGCTCAAGCAATCCACCACCTGCCTCGGCCTCTCAGAGTGCTGGAATTACAGGTGTCAGCCACAACGCCTGGCCATATCGGGCACTTTAAAATATGTTAGAAGGCTAGATCTCATTTTAAGTGTTCTCTTTAAATTAAAGAAAAAATAAGAAACAAGGAAATATTTGGAGGGGATGGATATGTTTAGAACCTTGGTGTGGTGATGGTATTATAGGTATATGTGCATGCCCTAATTCATCCAGATGTACCTATAAATTATGTGCAATTTGAATGTATTGATTTTAGCTCAATAAAGCATAAACCAATTAGTGTATAATATCATTTTATACAGCTCAAAACAAATTTTCCCGCTCATAGAGCCACCATCTGCAGTCTGACTTCCCAACCCCCAGCCAGGGGGCATCCTCCTATATCCTTCTCCCACCCCCCAGGGCCCTGCCCAGCAGTCAGGGTGCCTGATATTGAACTTGATTTATCAGCAGCTTGGACCATTGTGCAGAGTGCACAGTTGCACACTGGGGAGAAGCTGGGAATGCAAACACACTCCAGCTCTCAGAGGGCTCACGATTTAGTTGGGCCTCTCCTTGCCAGTCTCTTGCTCTCCCCAAATGCTCATCATGCCATTTTAAAACCCTCTGGAAAGGGCGGCGCCTGTGGCTGAGTGAGTAGGGCACCGGCCCCATATACCGAAGGTGACAGGTTCAAACCCAGCCCCGGCCGAACTGCAAAACAGAAAAATAGCCAGGCGTTATGGTGGGTGCCTGTAGTCCCAGCTACTCAGGAGGCTAAGGCAAAGGAATCGCCTAAGCCCAGGAGTTGGAGGTTGCTGTGAGCTGTGTGATGCCACGGCACTCTACTGAGGGCGATAAAGTGAGACTCTGTCTCTACAAAAAAATAAAAATAAAAAAACCCTCTGGAAAATAAGCACATTATGGTTTTCTTGTGAATTGCGTATAAGACCTATTATAAAGTAGTATTTAATGTCTGAAGGAACCTCATCTCTCTGGGATTTGGGGGTAAATCTTAGGGTTTCTGTAGCAAGTAGTGTGTCCTGAGCTGCTTGTTGAGGGCAGATACACAGCCTTTATCTCCACTCTGCCAGGGCCTGGTGCAGGGGTGATGCTCCAGCGAGCCTGTTGAACATCTGGTTTTTGACAATACGTCTCTTCTCTCAGGCCTTGCACGGCTGAATCCTGGAGTCCAAATGTCCACTCTGAGCTGCTTGTGTGTGCCACGTCTCACAGCATCTCAAGGAGGCTTTCGGCTTTGTGGCTTTTAGAGCCACATTGTCTAATCTGGGTGTGTGCCCTCTGGTTATTCTGGTTACACAGCATGACTCTGAAAACCCTATAGTATCAAGCTGTCCTCATTTAGGTGTTTAAAAATAACAATTCTTTCTATTCATTTAAAAATGCTTCATGGTTACAAAACACTTCCACGGCCATCCACTTGAGTCAGAACTCACGGCAACCTGGGGGTTGGGAAAGCGGGCATTACGCGCCTTTGCCTTTTCACAGATAGAGATTTCCTCTCCTCAAAACAGAGACGAATCTGTTCTGGCCAAACTCAAACAGCTCCGGGTCGCTCGAAGTCAGCGATGCCCTGGCACAGAGAGGCCAGCTGGTGTACGATGCTGTGAGGTGCTCAAGGGCTGAGGCGCTTTACTCTCACGCCCCGGCTTGCTGCTGAGACACAGTCTGGTCGGGAGCTTGGTCCTCAGACTGGGCTGAGCTGGTAGCCGGAGCTTCACCGTGCAAAGCAGTGCTCTGGGTCCCACCAACTCAACACCTGTAGCTCCTCAGAACTGTACTCAGCCGAGCTCTCTGCCGCCGGGCAGCTTTACTTCCCAGGCAACTCAGCTACCTGTGTGTCATGCCTTCAGAATTCACAGAGGAGGCACCTGACCCAGCCTGGGCTAGAAGTGGGGGATGTTAGCAAGAGAATATCAGCTTCTGGAGGAGTGAGAGTCCGAGTGTTCCAGGACAAGTAGGCATTAGTCGGGCCTGGGTGCGGACGAGGAGCCCGAGAGGCCAGGGAGAGAGAAGGGCACCAGTCAGGGACAGAGAGCGAGCAAAAACCGTGCACATTTCTGCATCCACCTTTCTGACTTTCACTACACCTGGCTCCAATGTTTCACATAATGTCTTCAAGACTGGTTTAAAAACATAAATACATTTATATAAAAAGCACACATGATGTCATGGGTTTACTTGCTAGTTTCTCTTTTCCTTCTCCGTATACATATCAAAATAAATACCTAAGTATTTGAATGAAAAGCAGCCATTTTGTATCCCCATGGAATCGTCTAGGATACCCAGTGAGAGCAGGTGTCATGTTTGGGAATCAGCGCGCAAAGGCACAGCCATGATTAAGAGGGCAGACGTGGGGAGGGAAGAGATTGGCAAGAATAAGTGGGAAGGAGAGAGAGAGAGAGGTGAGAGAGAGAGAGAGATGAGAGAGAGAGAGAGGAGAGAGGTGAGAGAGAGAGAGAGGTGAGAGAGAGAGAGAGGTGAGAGAGAGAGAGAGAGGTGAGAGAGAGAGGTGAGAGAGAGAGGTGAGAGAGAGAGGTGAGAGAGAGAGAGAGAGAGGTGAGAGAGAGAGAGAGAGGTGAGAGAGAGAGAGAGAGAGAGAGAGGTGAGAGAGAGAGAGGAGAGAGAGAGAGAGGAGAGAGAGAGAGAGAGAGAGAGGTGAGACGGGGAGGAGGAGGACAGACTGGGGCGGAGTTCAGAAGGGCTTTTACACCTGGCTCAGGCACTAGGAGGGACGGTCACCGACACAGGGACCAAGAATCACTGAAGAGTTGTGCTATCAGCAGCTCAAAGGCAAGGGACAACCGGGCCTCTTTCTTGTGGTGGGCAGTCCTTTGAAGGTCTAGATCTCAATTAATCTTAAGGAGACAGATCTCTAGCAGAGAGCAAGTGTTTGAGAAAGAAAAGGATGTCCCTGAGAGCTAAAGGACTCTGGGCAAGTCACGTAACCTCCAGTGGCCTCAAGTATCCTGTCTGCAAACTGGACCTATGCCGAGGTGGCAGGCCCCACATGTCCTTGTCCACGTCCCTCTAGAGCAGGGTTTCTCAACCTGGGCACTACTGCCCTGGGGGGTGAGGGGCTTTCCTGCATGATGAAAGATGTTTAACAGCATCCTAGCCTCTACCTCTGAGATTCTAGTGGCATCCTCCCAGGTATGACCGCCAAAAATGTCTCTAGACGTTGCCAAATGTCCGCTGGAGAAGGATGTCACCCAGACCTGTCCTTGGAGAGATGATTGAGTTCTGGTGGCCTCAGCATTATCGACGAATGCTGAACCCAGGAGAGCAGAAGGCTTCCGACAGATGGGCTGACGCCTCCCAATTTTGGAATCCCAGATGGGAAAGGAATAGTCAGTGAAGGAGTTTTTGTCATTGTTTCTGTCACTGAAAGGGTGACTCATTGATTCCCTAATACTCATCAGCTACTGATTCACTTATTGGTGTCCAAGGAACCCAGAGCATGTGATCCCAAAGAGGGTCACGTGCTGCTGGGACTCAAAGGCATAACCCAGTGCTTCCTTGCTTGGGCACATCTTCCATGCAAAGGCAGCTAACAGGACGGGGAAAAAAGACTTTTGTTTGGGGCTTAGAGCATCTGTGGGAATAATCAGTACACGGACCTGACAAGGCAGCAGATTTACACACACTTTCCAGGTCCTAGAACCCAACCAACCTGTTCTTTGACCATTCGAATAATTACAGTAAAGCATCACTCAGGCATCTACTGTGTACCATGGCACACAACAATCCACCATTCCTATTTGATACGTGAGGAAACTGAAGCTCTGCAGGATTGCACAACGATCGCAGCATTGCCAGCCATTAAGTAAAAGCTGAGCAGTCAAAAGCGTAGACAGGGCTGGGCTCGGTGGCTCATGCTTGTAATACTGGCACTCGAGCTGGGAGGAGCCCTATAGCTTAGGAGTTTGAGACCAGCCCGAGGAAGAGTGAGACCCCGTCTCTACTAAAAATCGAAAAATTACCCAGACACCATGGTGGGTACCTGTAGTCCCACCCAGTTGGGGGCTGAGGCAGGAGGATCACTTGAACCCAGGAGTTCAAGGTTGCTGTGAGCTAGATTGGTCCCAGGGCATGCTAGCCTGGGCAACTCTGTCTCAAAAAAAAAAAAAAAAAAAGAGTAGACAGCAGAATTTAGCCCAGGACTACCCAGGATTCCAAGTAGGTGCAAGTCCTCCTGATGGTGCTGTGGGAAAGGAAGGCAGGTGCAAACGTGCCAGGGTTGAAGGACCACAGTCACTGGCTCCTTTGGGTGCCAGAGCTTCCGAGCCACATGGATATGAATGAGAGAATGCCACTTCTAACGTATTTTATTTATTTATTTATTTATTTATTTATTTATTTATTTATTTATTTTATTGAGATGCAGTGCCGCCCTATGCCCCTGAGCAGAGTGCAGTGGGCGTGGTCGCTCACTGCAACCTCTGACTCGGGCTGTGGGCATCCCGCTGCCTCAGCCTCTGGAAGCTGCTGGGATTACAGGCGCTTGCCACAGCGCCCAGCTGGGTTTTTCCATTTTTTTTTCATGAGTCAGGGGTTTCACTCTCGCTCAGGGGAGTCCCAAACTCCTGAGCTCAAGCAATTCTCCCTCCTCAGCCTCCCACAGTGCTGGGATTACAGGCGTGAGCTACCGCGCCTGGCTATTTTTTATTTATTTGTTTTTCCCCACCTTACCTTTATTTGGTTGACATCTCTGATATTTTTAATCCTTTTTTTTTTGGTAGTGGGGATTATCTGAGATATGATGATATTTTTAACCTTGTCCAATAAAGCTGAGATACAGAAAAACACACAAATCTAGCTTAGTGAATTATTGAGGCACACATCCTTTTAATCACTATCCTTATCAAGAAATCAAACTTCCCCCTCTCTAATAAAAGGGAGAGAAAGAAATTCAATCAGTGGTGCCTGCTTTAAAAATATTAATAATAGGCTTGGCACCCATAGCACAGTGGTTACGGTGCTGGCCACATACACCCAGGCTGGTGGGTTCGAACTCAGCCTGGGCCAGCTGAACAACAACATCTGTGACAAAAAAACTAGCCAGGCATTGTGGCGGACACCTGTAGTCCCAGCTACTTGGGAGACTGAGAAAAGAGAATTGCTTAAGCCCAAGAGTTGGAGGTTGCTGTGACCTGCCACAGCACTCAACTGAGGGCGACATAGTGAGACTCTGTCTCCAAAAAAAAAAAGCAATAATAATAAAAATCATTTTACAAGAAATAAAATTGTTCCGGTCACTTCAGAAGTCACCTACTGGCCCCATCCCAATCATAGCCCCAAGTTTGCCTCCAAAAGAAACATAGTTTTCACTTTTGAAGTATTTACTTCCTTGCACTTATCATCCAGTTAAGCACATCTAAACATTATAATAATTTTTTCTTTTTTTCTTTTTATTCTTTTTATTGAGACAGAGTTTCACTATGTCACCCTTGGTAGAGTGCCATAGTGTCATAGCTCACAGCAACCTCAAACTCTTGGGCTCAAGTGATTCTCTTGCCTCAGCCTCCCAAGTAGCTGAGACTACAGTCACCCGCCACAGTGACTGGCTAGTTTTGTTTGTTTATTTAGTAGGCCTGGGCTGGGTTTGAACCTACCAGGCCCGGAGCATGTGGCCAGCGCCCTAACCACTGAGCTATGGGCATGCAGCCAACATTTTTTTAAAAAACTTGATAGAACTCTTAAGTCTATGGATTCCCATAGATTAAGATGCCTCTTTTCCCACACATTTTCTTCTTCTTATTTATTTTTAATGATATATGTTTAAGGTATATAATAGGATGATTTGATACATATATACAAAGTACATTACTACAGTCAAGCAAATTATTGTATCCATCACCTTCCATAGTTACCCTTGTGTGTGTGTGTGCACACGTGTGGTAAGAGCACTGAATAGTCACTCTCTTGGCAAATTTCCCTTATACAACACAATATTATTAACTACAGTCCTGACGCTGTACATGAGATGCCAGACTTACTCATCCTATGTAACTGCAAGTTTGTACCTGTTGACCTACTTCCTCCCTTTCCTTCCCTCCCCCACTCCTGGTAACCACTGCATTCTACTGTTTCTAGGTATTTGACTTGTTTCTTTTTAAATTCAACATTAAGTAAGATCATGCAGCATTTTTCCATCTGTGTCTGGCTTTCTTCAATTAGCATAGTGTCCCCCAGATTCACCTAGGCAGCAATCCTTCTGTTGGGTATATATCCAAAGGAAATAAAATCAGCACCTCATGGAGATAGCCACACTTTCATGTTCATTGCAGCACTATTCACAATAGTCAAGGTATGAAAACAAGTGTCCAGGGATGAATGAATGAATGAAGAAATTGTGGTATACCCACACCCAATGGAATATTACTCAGCCTTTAAAAAGGAAATCCTGTCATTTGCAACAATGTAGATGAACACAGAGGACACAATCTATACACTTTGTATCTTTCTTAAAGACCTCTAGGGTTGAGGCCAGGTGCAGTGACTCATGCCTGGAGAGCTGAAGCAGATGGATTGCCTGAGCTCAGGAACTCAAGACCAGCCTGAGCAAGAGGGAGACCCTATCTCTAAAAATAGTCGGGCACTGTGGTGGGAGCTTGTAGTCCCAGTTACTTGGGAGGCTGGGACAAGAAGATCACTTGAGCCCAAGAGTTTGAGGTTGCTGTGAGCTGTGACACCACCGAACTCTATTGAGAGTGACAAAGTGAGATTCTGTCTCAAAAAAGTAAGGTTTCTTATTTACATAGTACTCTTTGGTAATCTTCATATACATAGTACTCTTTGGTTCAGTGGTGCTGTTCACCTATCTCATCTAATACTTGAGAAGAAGGTGCCTTTTTATACAAGAGACTGATTTATCTTAATCTGAAATTTCCTATTTTCTCATCTTCCCCCACTTTAATTTCTTGTGTCTTTAAATTCAGCTTTATCTATCCGATAGGGCCTCTCACCATTTTCCATGTGCCCAATCTCCCTCGCCTTACATCAATAATAGTCCTTTATATTAGCCCACGTTGCTAGCACACCAGTTCTCCCCTGCCTTCCAGATGTATGCTTCGGGAAAACATGTTCACACCCACACATTCCCTTCTTTATCTCCCCTCTTACCACTCTTCAGAGAACCCCCTCCAGCACATTCACCTACACCCTCCATCCAGCTCATGAGAAATGAGTTTGGTCCAGAAGACCCCTCACCAAGCCAGGGGCAGAGGTCAGGAGGGCTATGGAGCCAAGATCCCACATAGTGAATGGTCTCAAACTTAGACTTTTGACATCATGTCCAAGTGAGTGTATATGTGACATTGCAGTTGATGTGCTTCTGTGTTCAGGCCATTGAATTGTTAAATATAGTAATTCTCCCCCTCTTTGACACTTCTTCCATAAAAAATAAACTAGAACTTTCAAAAATGAAAGTGGCTCTGGTCTTACTGAGTCTCTAAGAACTCGGGTAGGGACTGTCTGGGAGGCTTGGCTGGAGAAGGCTGGGGGACAGTGTAGAGCATTGTGGCCAAGGTTAGGACCGAGATCCACAGCTCCCTCCTTCCCCTGTGCACCTGTACTTCCTTGGTTGGCCAACCTACCTCCCATTTCACAGGTTATGGTCAAGTCCCAAACCACAGTACATGACAAAACATGCACACGGACTTTATCAAGAGCAACTGCTATGGCTCGATGCCTGTGACTCAACAGGCTAAGGCGCCAGCCACGTACACCTGAGCTGGCAGGTTCAAATCCAGCCCGGGCCAACAAACAACAATGATGGCTCCAACCAAAAATGGCCGGGCGTTGTGGCGGGCGCCTGTAGTCCCAGCTACTTGGGAGGCAGAGGCAGGAGCTTGCTT
>CAUYON010001555.1:0-16996 GCA_963573935.1 Arctocebus calabarensis
GTATTAATATTTTGCTATATTTCTTTATCTAATTTTTTCCTTTGCTTTTGAAGACACATTTTTCTCTCTTCTGAAAAGAGTGAGGGAAATCCATAAGCAAATTCTTCCTGTCTACCATGCAGAATAGGTTATCTACCTACTCTGATAGGTTACAATAATTCACTGCTTACATCCTTTTTTATCGGTTCTGACTAAGCATTCCAAACAACTCCTTATACTGCTGCCAACCAAAGCAACTTTCCAAAAGAAAAACTATTGATAAGGGGGAAAAAATTCTAAAACTTACCCAAATTTTGAGTATTTGCTCAAAATCAAGGTTGGGGTCAATATATAAGGGGAGGTTGGAGTATGTATGGAAGAAGGATGGATATGCCTGAGTCTCCTAATTAATATTTGAACCAGAATTTGTGTCTTTAAAACTGAACTACGTGCTAGATTCTGTTGTTTTGCTTAATCCTTTTTGGTTTGAACTTAGGGTAATAGAAAACAGAAAGTATGCTTGGTAAACCTTATGAAAAAAATGAGAAAAAACATAGAAATGAAAAAGAAGTCCATATAAAGGATTGAAGAGCAGAGAGCATTAGGAATAGTGCCTTAGAACTACGTGAATTTGATCTGATTTGGAAATTTTTTCGTAGAGCTGAGACTGGTCCCATTTGTGACCCCCTTCTTCTATAGACCCTTGCTCAGTGCTATAAATTGTTTAATGAAGCCATTCCAGCAGAAATTGACATAGAATAATTGATTACTCTTCCTTGCCCTCCCCAACATCATGGAAGGCTTTTTCTGTTTCACTTTTTATTCCTGTCAGACATGCTGTTTTTGAGTGCATCCTGTGTGTTTTTGAGTATTGTTCCTTGACCTCAAGGAACAGTTTATTTTGGATTCTGATATGTAGCGTGGTATTATTCCCTAAGGCAGAACTTCAAAAATAAAGAACTTTCATACAAGGGTCTATTACAATTGTAATTTTTGTAATATTTTTTCTTACATTGTAATTTTATTTATCATTTCATATTACACATGTAAAGTTAAGAAAGCATTTTAGAGTGTCTGAGCCTTATATGAAGTGATGTTTCATTTACCTGGGTTGTATTAATGACTGAGTATCGACAATAAATCTATTTTATACTGACTGATATTTGTTACTTCTTATTTCTGTGTAATATCTTGGAACGTGTTATAATCAAAATGAATACTCTTCCCATTAAAACAATTAAAGACTTTTTTATCTTATTAGTCATATTATTTCTAATAACAGATGCATCATGTGTGATCTAAATTTTTTCTGGCAGTAAGTTGCCTCAAGAATGACCTTGATGTATTTACTTGACATTGGTTATTAGACAAAAGGTTAAGAAGTGATGTTATTCAACTTTAAAACATTATCTTTTAAGCTTTCATAGGTCTAGAAAAAAGTTAATTTAAATAGATATTAATTTTTAAAATGTACTTAATGTTTTTAAGACTGTATGTCCTTACCTGTGTATGTAGAATTTGTGTTATGGAAAAATGTTACAACTGAATACAGAAATATGAATAAGAGTATTCGTTGCTGAATTATTTGAAATAGAATAGAAAGATACACTAGATGTGCATCAATTGGTGATTAAATTACTTTCTCATGAAACCACAAAGCTATTAAAGAGAATATAGTGAGGCCAGGCATGGTAGAGTGGCTCATACCTATAATCCCAGTACTCTGGGAAGCCGAGGTGGACGGATTGCTCGAGCTTAGTTGTTTGAGACCAGCCTAAGCAAGAATGAGATTTTGTCTCTATTAAAAATAGAAAAATGAGTCAGGTGTTGTGGCAGGCACCTGTAGTCCCAGCTACTTGGGAGGCTAAAGCAAGAGGATTGCCCAGGAGTTTGAGGTTGCTATGAACTATGACGCCATTAAACTCTAACCTGGGGCAACAGAGTGAGAATCTGTCTCAAAAATAAAATGTATAGGCTCAGCGCCTGTGGCTCAACAGGCTAAGGCACCAGCCATGTACACCTGAACTGGCAGTTCGAATCCAGCCTGGGCCCGCCAAACAACAATGACGGCTGAAACCAAAAAATGGCTGGGCATTGTGGCAGGCGCCTGTAGTCCCAGCTACTTGGGAGGCAGAGGCAGGAGACTCGCTTGAGCCCGAGAATTGGAGGTTACTGTGAGCTGTGATGCCACAGCACTCTACCCAGGGCGACAGCTTGAGGCTCTGTCTCAAAAAATAAATAAATAAATAAAATAAAATAAAATACATAGTGAGCTGTGTGCAGTGGTGTTTACCTATTGTCCCAGTTATTCAGGAAGTTGCAGGAGGATCGCTGTTTTAACAGTGAGAAAACATCCATAGTGTGTTAAATATAGGACTCAGTTTTTCTAGAGTTTTCCATAGGTGATCATAACCTGTATCTGGTGGTAAACTGCTTTCATTCTGTCTGCCCTTGAAGCCTTTTAATGTAAAAGAAAAAGTAGTTAACACATAGTGTTTACTTTGTGCCAGACACTATTTTAAGTACTTTGCATATATTGACTGTCTTATTCTTTTATAATAAACTTATGAGGAAGGTATAAATTATAAATATGTATAATTGGAGATAAGAGTTAACAGTGATCATAAGCTGTTATCATGGAAAAGATATTCCCAATTTGGAAAAAGAAACAAATGGACATTTAATGAATTTCATGTAGTACTTACCTGGTAAAAATTAAAGAAATAGAGTAACAAAAGCAAGCTGTTTTTACGTTGATGCTAGGATTTTTAGTGGTCCTGTTTTGGGTTTTTAAATCCTGGGTTCATCATTTCCTTGGATAAATATCTCTGAATTTATCCTCAAAATTAATAGGAAAATATAATTTAATATGTAAAATTTTGAACACTACCCCCCCATTTCAATACCATATCTAATAAGACTCAATATAGTATATATTACTTTATCAGACAGGTTTATCTCTTGAGTGGCACAAACTCAAGGTGAGGAAAACCACTCAGTAACAGAAGGATCAAAAATGGGAGCCCAGCCAATTATCAGTCTCTGAACTCTTATTAAGAGCAGACTCACAAGTTGGTAGATACATGTAGTCATAGTGTCTCTTGACTCCAGGACAACTGGAGTTATCATTACTCACAACCTACACTAACATAGGGATGGCCAGCAACTTGGTTTCTCTGAATGTAGTTGACTATGTTAGTGTAACTCAAGTGTCAGCTTCCCAGGTGTCCCAACATTTCCACTATCTTTTAGAATTTAAATAGAACTTTTAATCCTAACATGCCAGAATCCGTTCTTTTGATGGGTGAGAGGGAAAGACAGGAGCTTATATCCCATCTTTTATGACTTCTTTGTCTCTCTGTACTGGCTCCCCCCAGAACCATCAACATAAGTTGTGCAGTAGATCTTCACTGAAATTTTACCATGATGACCAAGGAAAGAGGGACCTAGTCAAAGAACAAGACTGGATTTTATGCGTCCTTTTTTTTTTTTAAGAGACAGAGTCTCATTTTGTTGCCCTTGGTACACTGCCGTGGCGTCACAGCTCAGCAACCTCCAGCTCTTGGGCTTAAGTGATTCTCTTGCCTCAGCTTCCCAAGTAGCTGGGATTACAGGCGTCTGACACAATGCCCGGCTATTTTTTATGCGTCCTTGTTAAAGAATCTCTTAGCAATTCTTACAGGTTTCATTCTAAGTAGAAACATACCTTCAAATCTTACTAAAATTTCAGTTTCCTTTTTCCTTCTCTTCATCACCCCTCTCTTTCCAAAGACCTTGGAAAGTTCTAATGGTATTAGAGAAAATAACGTATTTATTTTGTTCCTATTCCTTCTAAATACTGCCTTAAAAGCTCTTATTGTATCCCAATGGCCTAGCAATGTTTTCCTAACCAAGGAGCGATCTCTCTACCTCTAGGAGTCAGCATAGGAAGTTAACTGGCTTTGAAATGAACAGGTTTCTCTCCCCACAGCACTAAAACAGTGTCACTCATCTTACTTTGCCAAAAATAAGGTGATGAATAAATAAGCTTGGCTATAGGTTATTCATAACCCGTGTCTGGTGGAAAACTTTCATTCTTTGGCCTTTAGTGCCTTTTAAGCTTTTTTTTTAATTTGAAGCCCTTTGCTCCCCCAAATAACTTAAGGAGTTTAAGTATAAATGACTAAAAGAAATTATTCAGTTTGGCATATCCTTTAAATCAGGAAACTAGCTTCTAATCCAGGCTCCAGCTAGCTAGGCACTGTCTCCTGTAACACTTATCTGATGTATTTCTGGGCTAGTTTCTCAACTGTCAATTAGAAGATCGCACTAGGATCACCAAGATTCCCTCCAGCTAATATTTTGTGAAGGTAGGTGGTAGATAATTACATTTTAAAATGAAATCCAAATAATAACAAAAAAATTTTTTCTAAAATGTTGTAGCAATTCAAACCAGGCACAGGATATATTATTAACTATTGGGGGACTAATGTGGGTAGTAGGTTTAGGATTGAGTTTGTAGCAAACTACAGCATAAAGAATTAGTTTTCTCCTTTTGTTTTATTTTTCTTTTTGTTTTTGAGATATAGTCTCAAGCTGTAGCCCTGGTTAGAGTGCTATTGCATCATAGCTCACAGCAACCTCCAACTCTTGAGCTCAAGCGATCTTCTTGCCTCAGTTTTTCTATTTTTAGTAGAGATGGGGGTCCTGCTTTTTGTACAGGCTGGTCTCAAACCTGTGAACTCAAGCTATCCACCTGCCTCAGCCTCCCAGAGTGCTAGGGTTACAGGCATGGGCCACCAAGGGTTTCTCCTTCATCTTGCCAAGGTACTTTATTTCTAGTCATCTAGAAATGAGGGAGAAATAATCATTTGAGACAGTTGGACATTGAAAGGAAGCTGTCTAGCCTACCCTCATCTTACTACCTTGAGATAACCATTGTTGATAGTTGTGTATCTTCCTAGACCTTGTCTAGGCCTTCAGAAACCACACACACAGATATACTACAGTGCTTTTCACATAAATGAAAGGAATCATACACATTGCCATTTGCTTTTGAAATAGCTTGGAGAGATTTCCATTTAGTATATTTAGATCTTCATTTTTTTAAAATAAGGACTAGATCGAACTTTATAATTTTATGATGGTTTATATCATAATTCCCTTATTAATGGATATTTAGGTAGTGTCCAGTTTTTCACTATTACAGTGCTATAACAAATAACCCTCATAATTTCATTCTCTTTGAGTAGTTCTATAGGATAGAATCATAAAAGAGAAATAAACAATGGTTATATCTATGTAGATCATTATGAAAGTTTTCAGATATAATAAAAATCAAGACACATAAAGTCTGCACAGACAGAAACAAATGAAACCCTCCCTGCAACAATTATAAGCCAAGTAAGTTGAACCTTGCAGGAATGAATCAGAAAGGATGCTGTTGACTGTGTTTCTTGGAAGTGAAATAATGGATGGTAACACAGTCTGCCTTGAAACTTTCATAGTGACCTACATATTTTAAACTGATAGATATTGCCACATTGCTTTTCAAAAAGATTGTTTGGTGTTTTTTAAGCAAAGGAACAGTAGTAGTGATACAGGATTGGAGTTTAAACCTGGAGTTTATTAAGGCTATTTTAGTAGGCTTGGTGAGAAATTTGGTATAAAGACCTGTCCAAGTCAGTGGGTATAGAAAGGTGGGGACAGATTTGAGAAACTTTGGGAAGTTAGAATTAATGGGATTTGGTAACTGTTTGGATAGTACAATGCCTTGGATGAAGCTCAAGTTTTTAGCTGGATGGAGGTTCTATTTACCACAATTGGAAATACAGGAGGAAGAGTGAGTTTTGCCCTTGTTCCAGACTCAGTAAGTGGGACCACTATTTTACCAACAGGCTCAAATTAAAAATATTAATAGCTAGCCATCCTTCCTTTTCACATCCCAAATCCAATTTGGGGCAAGTCTTGTCAGACTCAAAATGTAATCTAATTTATATAACTTTTATTATCTACTATTAATTTTGAAGGTAGAGCTAACAACTTGCTGAAAAATTAAAAATATATTCTAAATGTAACCTTATTATTCCACACTATCACCCTACTCTCAGCCATGTCAACTGTCTTGGTGACTGTAGCAGCCTCCCAGCTGGTGTCTCTACTCCCACTCTTATGCCCCCATGCTCTTACATAAACAAAAGGAATTTTTTAAAAAATGTAGATTAGATTACTTCACTCCACTGCTTAAAACCCTTCATTGATTTGTTTCAATGTTATGTTCTTCGCAGCAAAATTATTATTTGAAATGAACTTGTTTATTTCTTTTTTCATTGTTTATGTCTGCCAACTACTCCAAAAGACTATAAGCTCCTAGAGGGCAGATAGAATTCTGGCACATAGTAGGCTCTCAATACATGTCGAATGGACAGATAGAATCGGCACTGGGGGAACAAAACCTTTATAGTGAATTAGCTAATTATGCTCTCTTATGGATCATGGTACTCAGGGCTGTGTCTCCAGAACTATCAGAAGATAGTGCTGGGATATAGCTTTTAGGGCACAGCCAGTGAGACATCTAGAGGATTTAATTCTGGGAGCCATTAGTATTAATGTTCATGGAAAAGAGGATCTAGTGAGTACTTTTTCTAGGGCTGCACTGTCCAATAAGGTTACCACCAGCCTCATGTGGCTGTTATTTAGTCCAATTTGAGATGTTATACAAATACATATGCTGAATTCTGAAGACCGTATGGGAATAAATAATGTGAGCTATCTTAATTTTCATACTGATTATGTGTTGGAAAGAATGCTGTAGATATATTGGATTAAGGAAAATATGCTATGAAAAAAAATTTCACCTATTTTTACTTCTTTTATATGACTAGTAGAACATTTAAAACTGCATAAATGGCTGACATTTATAGCTTGCAGTATATTTCTATTGGGCAGCGCTAGCCTAGGGCATGTTCTTCAGATGCTACAGATATAACCTTATGTATTAATGATTATTTTCTTTTTTCCTCCTATACAAGTTTTTTACCTGAATACTGTGCCCATACTTCTCTCCTCCTCCACCTTCTACCAGAAAATTATGCTTTGTTTTGTTTGTTTGTTTGGGGGAAGAGTAATGGGTTTTGCTTCTAGTTTATTTTTTCCCCTTTTAGAGAGGGGTGGAGGTGGTTGGGGTGGGGTGTTTTTTTCTTTTGCTTTATTCTAAGAGTAGGATAGAATGGAGGGAAACTGGCAGCAATGGTGACAAGGAACTGAGAAGTTTTTAATTATTGAGACCAATGGTGTGATTTTGAAAAAGCTGTTGACTTCTGGGTATCCGAGGGTCCTGAGCACCCTGTCCAGCCAAAGCAGAGATGGAGGAGCTAACAGCCAGTCCTAAATCAGGAGAGTTGGAAGCCCCACAAGTTGATCTGTATGCTTTATATTAATATATATGTTACATTTCTCATGTGTTTATTATCTATATTCCCCTTCTCTTCCTACTAGAATGTAAGCTCATGAGAGCAGAACCTTTATCTTTCTTGTTCATTATAATATTCTGGCTCATACGCCTAGCTCAATGCCTGGCACATAGTAAGTAGCCATCAATACATATTTGTTAAATGAAGAAACAATTAAATGGCAGCTTCGTCAGGCCAAGAGTAAACTATATCCCTTATATAAAGGACTGCCATGTTCAATTTCTGTTGTTATTTGTATACCAAATATCTGATGCTATTTTGTATTAACTATCTGTCCAGAACTTCCAATTTGGAAGGCTTACAGATGGTGAGTGCTGACCTCTGAGCAAAGGACATTTTCCATTTTGGTTAACTGGCAAAGCCACCTAACCAAAAGTACATATAACAAAAATGTCTGGTCCAAGGCTTGCACATAAACTTGTTCATTTAGCCTATGTTAAGATTGTTTTTAAAGAGGAAATTTGTAAAGAACAAAAATTGTGCCATTGCCTTCTTTTGTTTTTAAATCAAGTAGGCATTTTATTTTTCTCCTAATAAAAATGGTGATTCTGTGGTTACTTTCATGATATCAAAGACCTTTTATGCTCAACCTACTTTGGCAAATGCTTGTTCCTTCATAATGGTTGATCCACCTTCACCTTCAGCTAGAAAGGAGGATATAAGAAGATAAATGTATATGCCAGCTGAGTCAGTATCCTCCTGCCTTTTTAAAAAAATTGTACTGAAATTCACATGACATAAAATTAAGCATTTTGAAGTGAATGATTCAGTGGCATTTAGTAGATTCACAGTATTGTATAACCACCTCTATTCAGTTCCAAAACTCATCACCCCCAAAAGAAAACCCAGGACCTATTAAGCAATTGTTCCCTATTCTTCCCTTCCCCTAGCCCTTGACAACCACAAATCTTTGTTTCTATGGATTTATTTATTTATTTATTTATTGAGACAGAGCTTCAAGCTGTCACCCTGGATAGAGTGCTGTGGCATCACAGCTCACAGCAACCTCCAATTCCTGGACTCAAGCGAGTCTCCTGCCTCCACCTCTCAAGTAGCTGGGACTACAGGCGCCCTCCACAACGCCCAGCCATTTTTTGGTTGCAGCTGTCATTGTTGTTTGGCGAGCCCGGGCTGGATTCGAATCCACCAGCTCAGGTGTACGTGGCTGGCGCCTTAGCCCATTGAGCCACAGGCGCTGAGCCGGATTTATTTATTCTTAATATTTCATATAAATGAGATCATACAGTATGTGACCTTTTATGTCTAGCTTTTTTTAACTTAGCCTGTTTTTGAGGTTGACACATGTAGCATGCATCATTATTTTGCACATTTTTATGGATGAATAATACTCTATTATATGTGTATCCCCCAACTTGTTTATCCATTCAGCTGTTGATTGACATTTCAGTTGTTTCCATAGTTTGTGGTGACTAGTGTTGCTATGGACATTCATGTACAAGTATTTATTTGAATATTTTTGATGTTGAGGGGTATATACCTAGGAATTTCTGGGTCATTTGGGAATTCTATGTTTATGAGATATTTCTTTTTAAAGTAATGCCTCTTCCTGTACTCAGTGCAATAACTGCTGTCTTTCAGTGGGAAATAGTACAAGATCTTTGTTTTGGATGTAAGAGTCAACAGAGAATACCAGAACTCTAGGGTTTGTGGCCAGAGAAGTTTTCCTGGCAATAACTATAGAAGACAGACAGGTGTGCATATGAGGTAGGAATTCAGAAGTTTTAGAGTATTTTTTCCTGAAGGAATTAGGGTTCTCTAAGTTGCCCTTCACATTTATTCCTGGGATTCTGGCTTTAAGTCATAATATAGATTCATCCCGATCTTTCAGGGCCCTATTCTGGAACTCATCTCTCTACTCCAATTCTCTATCACATAGTCCGGCCGTCAAGCCCAAGGTCAGAAGTGGGCCAATGTTTTCATTTGGTTAAGGCCCTTCTGTTTGAACATGCTTGGAACTGTACCAATATTAGGAGTGGTGGTGATGCATGCAGAGGATGGATCGAGAACTAAATTGCTCCTCACAGTATTTGCTCGGTATGGAGTTAACTTTAATCAGCCCTATTCTACCAGCTTCAAAAATTAATGGCTGGCGGCTATTCATTTCAGGGTAGTGACCTACCTGGGAGGTCTAAAGAATGGCTTTGACAATGTTCCAAGAGAGTCCTTCCCTGCTGCTATGTGCCTGTGTGCAGGTATTAAGTGTATGTAGGAGGGTGGAAAAAAGGCAAGGCAGGGTGGGTCTTTATGTTTAGTGTGTGGGTGGAGAAGGACTTACCATGTGGTATACATCAGTCATATTTCACATCTCTTTGACAGGCTGTAACTTCTAGTTAATTTAGCGATAATTTCTTGGCTGCTTTTTCTACTGAGACTCACTAAGCTATAAAATTTTTTCAGTGTTCCAGGTGTCTCAAAGGTCCACAGCTGTGGCATCATTCGGCCCTCTATACCCTCCCTAGTGAGGCAGCCTTCCTACCCCTCTCCCCCCCAACTGCCACCAACAGTTGCAAAACACCCACCAAGCATGGAAATAATTGAAAGGATAGGACAGTGACCCTTTTTCCCCTCCTAACCTATTATTTCTTAAAAAGTGTACTGGGCCATTGGTAATTTTTAAATATGTCCTGGCTGTCCTCTTCTTTGACTCACATATACCTGCTTCAGCATCTTTCTGCCCGCACTGCCTCTCCCTCTCCCAAAGTTCACTTGGGAAGTCCCTTTGTAAACTTGCCTTTCTCTGTGAGTGATACTCTCCCTTTGCCTTGAATCCTCTCTTGCTTTTCTTGCCTTCTGTGCTCAGCATCCTCTTCTTCACAATCATCACTTCTGGAGTAAGCCTTTTAAACCTGCTTTCCTTGGTGAATATGGCTGGTTTTCATTTTCTCCCCGCCCCCACCCTCAGTTTGCATTTTTTTCCTGCTCTCTCTGTCCATATTATTCAGCTGGGATTGATGCCTATCATAGTGATTGATGCCTATCATAGTGATTGATTCAGAGAGGGAGATAAGATCGAGGCCAGACAGTGACAGTTGAGGTAAGAAGAAGGCACTCTTTCCCGACAAGGATTACTAAGCTGATGAAACGTAATTGACACCTACTGGGGACAATCTTTGTCACCATTTGAGGACAACCTGCCTGAGAATGAAACCAACACAGAGGAAGGCAGAGACCAGTGGTTGGAGAGAGGCAGATTTCCAACCATGACACTTGAGCACCTGAATCCTGGCAAACTTAAAGCCATTTTTACTTTTGCAATTGTTTCTGTTATGTGAGTTAAAGCATTTTATTTTATAATTAGTCCTATTTCAGTTGGGTTTCTATCCCTTGCGATTAAAAGAATAGACAAAGACAATGCCCATCAACTCACCAATATCTCCCTCTATCTTTCCGTCTGGGCCCTATTGCATTAATAATACACCTGCCCATGTCCTTGATCTTCTCCACTCGTCCTGCTGACCCACATGGGTGTTAGAATTATATACATACACTAGGGCTTTTTAGTCTATCAAGAGGTTTTCCTCTGTCATTCAAGCTTCACAGAAGGATCCAAGGAAGAGACATTATTATCCCCTCTTTTCAGCAGAGGAAAACAAGTCAAAAGCAGTTTATGACAATTTGCTCATATCAAGCCATATGGTGACTGCTGGCACTCAAACTGATTTTCCTGACTGCAGATCTAGAGTTCTTTCTCTTACATTGGGACACCCCTTCCCCTACCCCACCCCCAGGTAGAAACAGCTCTAATGTAAACCTGCAGGCTTCTCCCTTGGAGACTTTTCTCTAATACCTGTAAGGCCCAGTGGGAAAGATGGCCTCATCTTTGTTTCAGTATCTCTTTCATATTGGCTGTTCTCCATTTTCCATTATTTGGATTCCATTTCATCTGTCTGAACCACCTACCCACAAGTCTCTTTTACTGGTATAGGTTACTTTTCAAGGACTTATTCTAGTTTAAAAATATTCTTGTTTCAGTTTATATTATGCTTTGGGCTGTACTGCCTATTTGATAACTCTTTGACTTCAACTCCTTAACTTTCACCATCCAAGACCTCTAAAAATCCCTCATATCATCCACCAGTCCTACATTTCTTCCTGATCTGTTTTTCTTATGTGCCCACTCCTGTCCTGGCAAATATGGGAGCAAAGATACTAATTCATCACTGTTGGCCTTGCTGCTTAATTCAGGGAAGCCCTTTTTGCTGTGCAGATGGTGGCTACGTTCTTACAGAACTTACTTCTGTTCTCCAACTTTACCAAACTTTCATGATCTTGCTTTTTCTGTGTCTTTGATGTCTGAGATCAGTTTGCCTTCACCCAACTTCTATAACAAACATTTCTGGTTGCCTACTCAGCATCCATTGCTTCCTTCCTTGCAATACCTGATTGTTACTAAGAGATCTCTTTCAAGGAAGTACATATGCTTTAGAAGATGTTAAGTCTGTGGTCATCTCCATAGTTGGTCCTGATTGTGCCAAAGGTAATTATGGTAGTAATTGGGGCTATTGATAAATATTCTAGTTCTCCTAGATACATGGTGGAATTGCATTTCCCAACTTGTTGAAAGTTGGCCATGTGACTTGCTTTGGCCAATAAAATGTGAACAGAAATAATATGTCACTTCTAGGCAGTGTTTAAAAGCCAGTGTACTAGGGCCGGGCACGGTGGCTCACAACGTAATCCTAGCACTCTGGGAGGCCAGGTGGATTGCCTGAGCTCAGGAGTTCAAGACCAGCCTGAGCAAGAGTGAGACCATGTCTCTAAAAAAAAAAAAAAAAATCGCCAGGTGTTGTGGTGAGCACCTGTAGTCCCAGCTATTCAGGAGGCTGAGGCAAGAGGATCGCTTGAACCCAAGAATTTGAAGTTACTGTGAGCTATGATGCCATGGCACACTACCAAGGGTGACAAAGTGAGATTCTATTTCAAGAAAATAAATTAAAATAAAAATCAGTGTGTGATTCACCAGGTCCCCTCCCTTTTCTGCTGCAGTGATTCCTGAAACCTGTGTCAAGAAGCCTTGGTCAGCCTGGGTGTGCCACAGGGTGACTATAATGGTAGAGCTCCTCCTGCTGACCCATACTGGCATGTAGTGCCAACAAGAAATAAATAGCCACTGTGATCTGGGGTTGCTCACTACTGCAGTGTGAGAAGGCCACCCTAAATGGCATAGTAATCTCATCCTCTTACCAGTCCCTGGGTCAGGATCCTAGAGCTGAAACCAAGAAGCCCATAGCATTCTGTGGCTAAGGAATTGGTTGAGAAAAAGGCTTGTGGCTCATTCAGTAACTGATATGCGAAGGGAAGTTTAAATGCTAGGGGTTGGAGGGAAGAAGTTTCCTCACTTTTAACAGCCATTGGAAGAGGTAAATTCTCTTTCTCTGGATATTGTCTGTGAATGTGAATCCTGGAGTTACTATAGTTATCTTGCTCCAACCCTGAGGTTAAAGATAACACAGGGGCGGGGCGGGGGAGTTAGCACCAAAACAATCACAAACTGAATCATAACCAATCATCACTCTACCTCCGAACTTTTCCAGAGAAGAAAGCCAATAAATCTTCTTTACTGTTTAAGCCATTTCAGTTGGGTTTTCTGTTAATTACCCCCCAAAGCATCTTAAAAGTTTAAATTCCTTTTCTCAGTTCTTACCTCTACTTCCACTCTTCTATCCATTATTGAAGAAATTATTTCTAATAACATCCATTTATAGAAGATTTTGTGTGTTTAGTTCTATGCTAAATACTTTTCAGAAAAAGATTATGATTCCATTTCAGAGTAGCAAAATGTGTGAGCTCTTTAAGAGCAAGAGTTTTTGTGAATTTCCTAGGCCTCAATCCCATGAAAGGACTGTATCCATTCATTGATACATTCATTCACCTTGCCCCTGGTGGAAGGGACTGTATTCATTTGTTTCCTGGCCAAGGAACCCATACACCTATATATACCCTGAGATTAAAGGCCTAAAGGAGGAGATGGAGAAAGACTGGGAGAGAAACGGAGAGAGCTTCTCTCTCCCCACTAGAATTTTCTCCCTCTAACAGATGCCTTAATGTGTTCTGTATTCTTTTCTTTCTTTTCTGTGAATAAATTCTGTCTTACAAAAAAAAAAAAAAAAAAAAGACAGGAACTTTCACATGCTAAAAAAAAAAAAAAAGAAAGAAACATAAAAATAAAGAACAATTTTTCCATGAGGGTTGAGTAAAACAAACAGAACTCAAACGGAGGTCTTCAAATAGTAAGTGTGGTATTTTTTCCCCTTCTCATTGCAAGAAATTATCTGTCTACTATTATTATTTTTTGAAATTTTCTTAGATGAAATTTTATATCTAAAGATACTAAATAAAGGTTAGTGAACATTTTTATTGCCTATGAGGCTCCCGTGTGCTCTTGCTTTCCAAATTTATAATGCCCCAAGCAATGTATGTGTTTTGTTTTGCTACAATTTCCCCAGCATTCTTATATTTTATTATTGTTAGCTTAGGTTTATAATGTTTCCCTGATGTTGCTTTTACTTGCACTGTGATTACCAAGGAGTGCAAGTAAAATTACATTACATTAATGGTGGCCTGAAATTCTAGATTTTCACTAAATCATAATGACGGTTTTCCTACTTAAGCCTATTCCATGAGAGCTGTACATCTTGCAAAAATATATGCAAGATCATGAGCCCAAGAAATTTTCGTTATTTTATGTCTACTCCCCCAAATCTCAAAATAAACATGAGTTTTATTTTTCTATAGTAAAATCCATTTTTCCCTCCATGTTGTTGCTATTTCTCACTGAACTTGGTTAACAGTAACCTGATACTTTTAGCTCTATAATATGCACAGTAAGATGATCCAATCTAGCCTAAGCTTTCACAAAGAATATTTCATGGAAGTATTTTTGGAAGATGTAAATCTTGTCATGTGCTAAAAATTATTCCATAATTTGGAAAGTGATGGGTTAAGCAAAATAAAATGACTTTTTCAATGCATATGTTCTCATTTTATGCATCGTGTATTTGCCCTTTAGTAAGTATTCTAGATAAACAAACATGAAGATAAGGAACAGTTTTTCCAGGAGGGTTTTACAAAAAAGAGAAAGATGCAAGAGATAAAAGAGAAGGATATAGTTTCTGAAACTCTAAGAGAGAATCATAGAGAGCAGTGGTCACCCATTCATGAAAGTGACATCTTAATTTATTGAAATTCTAAACCTAGTTTGAGTTCTTTGAGGGTTCTCCATACTTCCTTCCAAAGGGGTTGTATTAGTTTGCAGTCCCACTAGCAGTGTACAAGCATTCCCTTCTCTCTTCGACCACACCCAGCATCTATAGCTTTGAGTCTTTGTGATGTAGGCCATTTTCCCATTTGATCCTGCATTCCCTTTACTGGGCATCTACCCAGGAAAAAAAATCATTTTATCATAAGGACATTTGCACTAGACTGTTTACTGCAGCTCAATGTATAATTGCAAAATTGTGGAAACAACTGAAATGCCCACCAACCCAGGAATGGATTAACAATCTGTGGTATATGTATACCATAGAATATTATATAGCCACTAAAAAGGATGGTGACTTTATATCTTTGTATTAATTTGGATGGAGTTGAAATACATTCCTCTTAGTAAGGCATCACAAGAATGGAGATGCAAGAATCCAATGTATTCAATTCTGACATGAGGACAATTGATGCTAGTACAAACTGGGGGAGGGGGAATGAGGAAGGAGACAGTGGAGGAAGTGGGGTGTGAGGCCAGAGTGTGTTACATACCTCTTGGGGGCAGGACACTATTTATAGAAGGACTTCATCCAGCAAATGCAAGCAGTGTAACCTGGGTCATGGTACCCCCAATGATTCCCCAACAAAAAAAAAAATTCTAAACGCAGAGTAACTGATCAAAGGAGAATCCATCAGCTCCCCTTGTTGGGTCACAGTGTCAACCCATTGACTCTCCTTGTCATTGGTTTACAGTTTCGATCCAGTGACTCCCCTTGTCGTTGGTGTACAGTGTCAATCTATTGTCTCTCCTTTTTGTTGGTTTACAGTGTCCTCTAACAAATGGATCATTTCTCATTTTAATATCTTGTATCTTTTTTATTTATCTACAAATGATATAGACTTGATTATTAATTATGTCATACCATTAAAAATTTTGTGCTACAGTGGGAAATAAAAAGTTAAAATATAGGTGTGCCATGATGATTCTTTTTTTATTATTATTATCCTTTTTTATATATACTTTTTTTTATTAAATCATAGCTTTGTACATTAATTCAATTATGGGGTACAATGTGCTGATTTTATATACAATTTGAAATACTTTCATAAAAATGGTTAACATAGCCTTCACCGCATTTTCTTAGTTATTGTGTTAAGACACTTATATTCTATACTTAATAGATTTAACATGTACCCTTATAAAATGCACCATAGGTACGGTCCCATCAATTACCCTCTCTCCACCCATCCTACCACTCCCCTACCCTCCCCCTCCTCTTTCCCCTTCATCTTGGTCTGTAGTTAGGTTATAACATTCATTTACAAATTGGTTTCATAGTAAGGCTGAATACATTGGATACTTTTTCTTCCATTCGTGAGATACTTTGCTAAGAAGAATATGTTCCAGCTCCGTCCATGTGAACATAAAAGAGGTAAAGTCTCCATCTTTTTAAATGCTGCATAATATTCCATGGTGTACATAAAATACTAGAAGAAAGTGCAGGGAAAACACTTGAAGAAATCAGCCTGAAAGAATACTTTATGAGGAGGACCCCCTGGGCAATTGAAGCAATACCAAAAATACATTACTGGGATCTGGTCAAACTAAAAAGCTTCTACACAGCCGAGAACACAGGACGTAAAGCAAGCAGACAGCCCTCAAAATGGGAGAAGATATTTACAGTTTATGTCTCTGACAAAGGTTTAATAACTAGAATCCACAAATAACTCAAATGTATTAGCAAGAAAAGAACAAATGATCCCATCTCAGGGTGGGCAAGGAACTTGAAGAGAAACTTCTGTGAAGAAGACAGGCGCATGGCCTACAGACACATGAAAAAATGCTCACCATCCTTAAACATCAAAGAAATGCAAATCAAAACCACTTTAAGATATCATCTAACTTCAGTAAGATTAGCCCACATCACAAAATCCCTAAACCAGAGATGTTGGCATAGATGTGGAGAAAAGGGAACACTTCTACATTGCTGGTGGGAATGCAAACTAATATGTTCCTTTTGGAAAGATGTTTGGAGATCACTTAGGGATCTAAAAATAGACCTGCCATTCAATCCTTCAATTCCTCTACTAGGTATACATCCAGAAGACCAAAATCACTTTATAACAAAGATATTTGCACCAGAATGTTTATTGCAGCCCAATTCATAATTGCTAAATCATGGAAGAAGCCCAAGGGCCCATCAACTCATGAATTGATTAATAAATTGTGGTATACCTACACCATGGAATATTATGCAGCCATGATGATTCTTAATGTTTTTTGCAGATTTAGATTGAATGGTATATAGGAAAGGTCAGAAAAACCCCTCAATCCCAACCAAACC